>UELV01088646.1:4079-22850 GCA_900490015.1 Megastigmus stigmatizans | reverse complement strand
CACACACACACACACACACTCTGCACACTCCTAATTCCTTGCAGTCGAACGATAAGTGCGATTCCGAAAGTCGCGAAAAGGAAAAGTGGAAGATGAATAAGTCGTCGTGGGAGGAGGGGGGAGGTGGAATGGATGAGAAAAGAGAAGAGAGAGAGAGAGAGAGAGGTGGTGGGAAAGAGACGGGTGGTAGAGCTGCGTGTTGGTTCGACTGGTGGTAGCGGTGGGAGAGAGGGTCGCGGTGCAGGACTGCCGTTACGCGTGATTTAAGCGGGGCCGATAACGACCGGGATAAATCAGCGGAGATGTCGCGAGCGCGAGGCGCAGTGGCCGAAATCAATAATAATGGGCAGGAGCCATTAGTAAAATTAATAAATTATGCCTCACATTATGTGCGCATTGTGAGTCGCGCACTCGCTTTCTCTCTCTCTCTCTCTCCCTCTCCCGCGCTCGCGCTCCGCGAACCTGTAATACGCCGTAAATCATATTAGTGAATAATCCACATCACCATAACGTTCTCTCTCTCTCTCTTTCTCTCTCTCTCTCTCTTTACCCGCGAGGTGTGAACGATATGCGCGTTTTGTACGTCGTAAAAGGTGGCTTCTCTCTCACTCGTTCGATGTATATTCACTATACCCTCGCGCCCCGTGTATTATTATGGAGCGAGCCAAAACGCGGTGTGTGTATGTCTGCGTGTATGTGGGAGAGAGGCATAGGCATGCCGCGCGACATTGTCATTCAACTGGGCGCCGGAGCATCTTTCTCTCTCTCTCTCTCTCTCCCTCTCTCTCTCTCTAGTTTTTGCTCTTTCCCTCTGGTCAATATCGATTTATATCGGCGCGATTTATTACGCGATTCGGCCGGAAAGTCATACGTAAACAAAGAGCTCGGTGTGTTGTGTAGACGGGTGAGCGTTGCTGCTTTGGTTTTCGGGGTGGGCCCAGAGGGATGATGGTGTATTTAGAATAGCGCGCATTGGACGCGATTGGCCTACGTGTTTGGACTTTGTTCAAATTTTTAATCGATTCGTTGTGATATTGAAATGAGTCATGCATGTGCTCGCCAACATAAATTATCTCAAACATATTTTGTAGAATACATTATATAATGATTTTAAAATTATCCAATATCATGAGCAAATGAAAACGTTTAGGATCAAGATATGAAGTCAAAGACATGCGGTCTTACTACAACCTGCCTGTATCTACTTAAATATAATTTATGTATAAGTCTAGAGTGATCATTTTTTTTGTTATATGTAATAATGTTGGAAACATTGAGTTTAGAAGTGGATTCTTCAGTCATATAAAAAGATGAAAAGAAAAAACTTAACGATATATATATATATAATGCAGAATAATGGTCATGTACACCAAGTAATGAATGCATCAAGTCAAGTTGTATAAAATTTATGTGCATGTAAAATTATGAATCCCATTGGTCCATGGACTTATTAAAACCAATACACCGATCCTCGCAACAAGCAATTATATCGCGGAAAGAATATAAAACATACAACGAAGGAACGATCGACAATTTAGCTTTAATCATTCCTTGCGTCTTTTATATACCAATTCGTCACGTGCAAGCTTACACACCCTCGCACACTTCGAAAAAGCACTGCACAAGCAGCAATCGAGAGCTCTTACACCCAACACTGCATACAGAAACAGATAATTCGTATATATATACAGGGATAGGAAACGAGTCGAACGTCGCGTTTTCATTAAGCCTCGATACAACAATCGCATTAACATCAACGAGACGGACTGAAGTGGATGCATATCCTCTCTCTCTCTCTCTCTCTCTCTCTCTCTCCGAATCCTCGTAATCCCTTATTCTCCACTAAAGCCCGCGCTGCACACTCGCGCGCATAAGTCGCATCGACGAGAGCTTCTCTGGTGTGGTGCTCGCAACCCTCGTGCCGTGCGACGCTAGAGGGAGAGAGAGAATACGTACGTAGTGTGAGAAAGAGTATACGTAGAGTGAGATAGGAAATAAACTGAGGGATATGAAAGAACGAGAGAAAGGGAGAGCGAAGAACCGTTTTGCCGGGGTGGCGGCCGAGGCGGAGGTTAGGTATCTATCGACGAGGGCATAGCTTCCTATTAGCGAGGCACTTCATACGGACGGCTGATATCCGGCGGGGCGCTCTCTCCACCTCTTCCTACAGCCTCCGATATCGTATAAATGTGTCGTTAATTACTTACCCCTCCGATTTTTACACTCTCCTCGTCCAACCCCTTTCTCTCTTTCTCTCTCTCTCTCTCTCTCTCTCTCTCTCTCTCTCTCTATTTATACATGTATATACACGCGGCAGCTCCTTTCTCCTCGTTTTATACGCGGAAAGGCACCTTTCTCCTCCTCCTGCCGCCCCACATCGACATCACCTCGGAACTCTCTCACCTCCTCTTTTTCCGTCCTTCTCTCTCTCTCTCTCTCTCTCTCTCTCTCTCTCTCTCTCTCTCTCTCTCTCTCGTTTCTCGCGCGCGCTCTTCCTACCCCGCAGCTCTTCGCACACGTTATGGCTCGGCGTGTTAAGGAAACTAATGTTTATTTGAAAAACTAATTGAACGGGACTCTCTCTCTCTCTCTTTCGCGAACGCGCGGCGCGTCTACAGCCGGCAATTAAACGAGATTACTGGGCGCTGCCGGCGTTGCAGTGGCGCTTTCGCGACATATAGAGAGAGAGAGAGGGAGATAGAGGAAGAAGAAGAGGTGAAAGAGAGGAGAGAGAAAGAGAAAGAGGAAGGGGGGATTAGATAGCACAGTAAGATACGGGCCGCGTAATGTTTAACTACGGGCTGCTGCTGCTGCTGCTGCTGCGGCGCGGCGGTGGACCTCTGAAGTGCTGCCAATAATTAATTGTTAGTTCGGCGTAGATTCTAGCTCTGTATACGGGTGTGTGTATATGTATATACGTATATAAGCGCGATTTTCTGGTGTGGCCCTCCGGGCTCCGGTGCGCGCTACTCGCCTCCCCCGGGCTTAACTTAGTAGGTATTAAGTGCCACGATGCGTTTCGGCTATCGGAAAAGAATATACGAAGATAACTGCTCTTGTGCTCTGGTCTTTTTTGTCCAGCATCTCTATGCGCCATCTGTGTGTATCTCTGGTGTGACCTCGAAGCTTTTCTTAACCATGGCCTGCTATGCATTTAGGCTACTGCTCCAACCGCGTGGAAAGAGTCGATGGCTGTTTGCGATTAGCACGCACGATCGGCCGCGTCGCGAGGCCTTGCAGGGGATTTTTGACTGCTAAGGCGCGAGGGGATGCATTTCGCTGCAGGAAACGTGTACGTGGACGATCTTTTTTCTTGCTTTCCCTCGATGATTCGCTTCTAATTATTTTGCGCTTCAATGAGAATGCAGATTAGGTGGGTTAGCGCTCCCTGCCGCGCGGTTAATGATATTGGACTTTTAATTCTCTCTTGGCCCTCTCAGAATGTTCAGAGTATGTAAGCGTGTTTTTTTTCCGATGCTAAATGTAGCGTGAAACGCTATTCGTTAATTTACTTATTTACAAAATATTCAATGATAGCTGCAGCTAGAATGCGTTGAAATGCGAGTGTCGTTAAATGTTTAATTTTATTAGTTTGAGTTTAAATTAAGCGTATAGACACTGTATTAATAAAACTGAAACAACTGTGAAACCATAGATGCATAATTAACTCGTGATAAACGATAATGTCAAAAGTTACATCAATAACTATAATAATTAGCTTTATTTCAAACATATATAAGGATTTATCAATCCAATAATACTAATTAACTCAGTCTAAAATACATTGGAAAGCTTATCGTCTATACTTTTTATTTGTTTTTGCAATATTTGTTATTTGCGAAAGTTTTCTGTTTTGGCACAAACAGTATTTTTTGTAAAATAATTATTAAAACTGACACTCATTAAATAATAGAAATTAATTACAATATATATCAGTTATATTATCAAGTAGTTATCATTATTAGTGCACAAGAAATATTTACAAATGTTTTTTTTTTTTTAAATCGAGTAAGTAAATTTAAATTTTCTATTCATTGGTTATTTAAATTAAGATTAAATACTACTGAATTAACTCTATATATAAACTTGTAAATTCGTACAAGATAATGCAATGTTCACAATTTCGGTAGATAAAAACTTATCGGTATGTATATATTGAAACTCAAAGGCTTTAAATCCGCAGTTCGCATGCTTGCGCTGAAGACGCTTGGTGACTTATGTTGTTGTTGAATCTACTCGTTTAGGTGAATCACTTTTCGATAAAAACACAAGTGTTGAACAAAAATTTAAAACTATGACAGTGTATAAAACGTTATTAATACTGCTGTTCTTTGTAATATCGGCATGCAGTTGCTATCGGATTCTTGTGATATTTCCGTTTCAAGGAAAAAGTCACTTGAATGTTTTCGAACCAATTCTCGAAGAACTCTCAAGAAAAGGACACAAGGTGGACGTGATCAGTAACTTCCCTTTGAAAAAACCCTTTCCTAACTACACGGACATCATTAGACTGCCAACATCAGGGATTCCTGCGTCTATGAACTACGACACTGTACCAGACAAAAAAGTAAAAGAATGGATTGCCGGATATGAAAAAAAACTGTGTCAATTACTCGGACATCCGGAAATTTTGAAATTAATTAAAAATCCACCAACTAATCCGCCATATGATTTACTTATAACGCAGGTAATCGATAAAATAAACTAGTAAGGTAAACCAATATTTGTGGTAATACATGTATCAAAAATACGTAGTTTATTCAAATTTCTTTAATCTATTTATGTGACTCAGCTTTAGATTTTACAAAAACTACTTTTTAGTTTAGAATAATTTTTTTAATCATTAAATTATGTATTGCTTTCTCAGAGAAGAGGCTTTGCATCAGTGAAAAAATTTTTAATTTTTTAAGACTTTTGTAACAAAAATTGAGTAGTTTTGAGAAAATTTGTTTTCGTGTCTGTGTATATGTGTGTGTATACTTCTGTATCTCGAGAACGCATGTACCGATTTCAAAGAATAAATATTTGTTTTACTCGTTTTTTTGTCGCATGATAGCAGAAAAATAAATTTTAAGATTCATCTCTTTTGTTTTATTTCATAAAATAACTTTTTTGTTAAGGGAAGTTTAATGTTTAATAAACTTATAATATGCGTTTAAAAGCGCATTAATTTACCTACAATTTAACATATTATTTTTTTAAATTGCTTGCGCGGTACTTTTGTTATCTCGAAAAATGTCATTTTCTGAAAATATGGTTATAAATTTGGAATTTCTTTATGAATCATTATGAAATCAAAATAAATTTTATAGATGGTTGTTAGCATGAATCTGTTAAATTTCCAGGCATTAATATTTTATATTTATTGAGAAATTAACAATATTATAAAAAAATCGGTTTTCTATCAGATTCGATAACGGGTGTAAAACTGCTCAAATCTTTCCAAAATTTTATATATAAATAGCATTTTTGTTCATTGAGAGCTGTATATTTTTTATATAAATTTGGTTTATAAATTTAGAAGGTTTATCAATTTTTCAGATTTGATGGAATTTGATGTTTAATATCTGATTTTATTTGTATTTTCAAATACTTTTAACATATAATTTATTGAATTATAATTTTTAAATATTTGGTGAATGAAATTTGTTTAATTGTGATTATGTTATAATATAATCAAAGTTTTTTTTATATTTGTGCATATAATTGAATATATTGATTGATTAAATAGATTTATTTTCTAAAATTTATCAATAAAAAATATATTTTTAGCTGTATATTTCTTTTGTACATTTAGTTAATAAGTTTTGAAGTTATTTCAATTTTTCTGTGTTTTAAGATTTTTTTCAAATATTTATATTTCAATAAATGTATATTAGAAGAAAACATTAAGTTAGAGGAATAATCTCTCCAAAAGATTAAATCTGCTGTAATAAAAAAAGTTAGAGGACGCTAAGCGCCAATGAATTGGCAGCGGTTTTTTCCTACTACAAACAATGACAGATTTCGCACGTTCAACTTAAACTCTGTATATTTTGTTACAGTCCCATTAGATCTTTCTTTAAAGCTGATGAGTTAATTTTGTTAAAAGATAAATAAATTATATTAAAAATAGATTATATTAAAAATATATCAATAGTCATATTCTTGACATGGCTATTGATCTGTATCCTTTAGTAGCCGAACATACTTTAATTTTATTTGTTCACGTATCTTAAAAATACATACTATATATTTACAGATAGTTACAGGCTACCAATGCTTCAATGCGATCGGTTACCTCTGGGACGTGCCAGTCGTTGGGGTTGTAACAACCCACCTTTACCCTCAGATGCAAGAATTCATCGGCAATCCCCTTAATTTAGCGATCTCGTCAGGCCACGTAATGGCCTATAAGGAAAGAATGAATTTCTGGGAGAGACTGCTCAACGTTGTAGCGACATTTCATAACATAAATATGTATCACCAAGACGCACGGACCCAGGACTTGTACATAAAAAAGTATTTAGGTCCTAATATGCCGAGCTATCGCGAAGTGGAGAGAAGTGTCGCTATGATACTAAGTAATTCGCACTATACCTACACCGGAGTGAAACCTACGACGCAAGGCTTGATAGAAATCGGTGGGATTAATATTAAGAACGACACTACGATAATAAGTCCGGTTAGGAATGTTACGCTCTCTTTTATCTTAGAGTTATCGTTTAATTTGTGCATCCTTTTATATGCACAAGCTCGATTGAAATTAGTCGTTTTTTTAAACGTCGCTCTATTTATGCTCCCACGCGGTGCTAATCAGCAACGGAGGTCTATGGTGTGTTTGTGAACAAAGCACATGTAATAGTTTTACAGAGGTGCTTGTGTCAATCGGCCGAGATTTGGGCTCGAACCCGGGACCGCCGGACTACGAGCCCATCGCTCTACCGATCGAGCCACCGTAGGCCTCTTGGTCGTTGTTTATCATTGCTATTGAATATATCTATTCTTCTCACGCAGAGTATAAAGAAACTTCTCGACGAAAGCAAGGATGGATTTATTTTCTTCTCGTTTGGCTCTATGCTGGCAGTTGAATCTTTGCCTCACGAAATAATGGAAAAATTCTATACAGTTGCACGCAAAATATTTCCCACCAGAATCATTGTAAGAGTATCGGATCCTGATAAATTGTCAAAAAATATGCCTGATAACATATTTACCTATCCATGGTTACCGCAACAACAACTTCTACGTTAGTATACATCTTAGTGTATTTTGTTATAGTATAAATGACAAAGTACAAAAAAAGTATAAAAATCTTAACATTGCATACTTAGAATAAAATGAACTTAAGAATATTTATAAAATATTCATTTCACTGTTCAGATTTTGATGATGTAAATAATATTATAATTCGAAGAAATATTCTTCTACAGAAAATATGAGGATTATTGATCATATAACATATTTTTTCAGAGCATCCTAATATTAAGGCATTTCTGACTCATGGAGGAGCATTAGGAACTCAAGAAGCTATATACTACAATGTGCCGATGATTTGCACACCCTTTTTTGCAGAGCAGAACCTTAATTGTGGTATTTTGCAGGCTAAAAACCTTTCTTTGACACTAAGAATTGAAAGCGCACCACAAAAAGATTACGATTATGCTTTCCAAGAAATTTTAATGAATCCTTTATACAAGTAAGTGTCTTTCATAGTTATAAAAATAATAAACCTTATGTATTATACATGTAGACAGAAAGTTATATGATAAATAGTAATCTCTAAGAACATAAGAACATATATTTTACAAAATAAATACTATTCTCCTCTAAAAATTTATAGGAATTATTTATACATCAATTCTTAGTTGTACGCATTTTACATTTTCACAAAGTTTAAGGCTTTATCAATATTAATTTATTATTTAAATATCTTAAAAAATAAAGATCATTCTGAAATTTTAAATAAATATTTTACGCAATCCAAAGAAAAAAGATTGATCACCATGCGATTAAGGGTTTAAGGCACTTTAGCAGTAAATTGCGTCTAATAAATATGGTTTAAAATTTATATATTTGCATTGCAGAAATTCGATAGTTAAATTTTCCAAATTATATTGGGATCGTCCTCAATCACCTAAGGATACTGCCATTTACTGGATTGAATATGTGGCTCGACATGGAAAAAATGCCTTAAGATCTCCTGCCGTTGATTTGACATGGTGGCAAAACGAGCTTCTCGACGTTTATTCCGTTTTGTTAGCCTGTGCAATAGTAATTTTGGTAGTTGCTAGTTTTACTATTCGACTCGTACTTACATTTATGAAAAGAAAAGCTTACTTCATAAGAGACATGACGTATAAGAAAAAAATATAATAGGTAAAGTTACGCAAAAGTATTAGTACAAATATAGGTGAAATTTTACTTACTAAGGTATTATACTTTTTTTTTAATGAAAAATCGAATTTTTGAACTAAAATTTGTACATAATTATGTAATTACGAAAAAATGTATTTTTAAATGTGGCAACAAGCAGAAGTACCTTTTTGATAACGCGCGTCACTATCTTATGTAATTCCCATTATTTATGGTTGAAGTGTGAGTCCAAGATTGTATTCACTTATAAACAATGCAAAATACTCTGGTAGAAACTTTAACGATATTTTGGCTAATTATTGGTTAATTTTCTAGTTAAAAACGTCACGCTAACATTATTACGTTGTTAAAGATAAAAATTAATTTTTTCATAAGAAAATTATATTCTATTGGCAACAATTGAAAATATGACCATAATTTTAGGTACTTTTAATAAGATTTTAATATTTATACGACGTATGAAATTTTTAAACTTGTACAAATGGTAATGTCTTTAGACTGTACAACAATATATGCGTCATTTGAAAGATACGAACAAAATTCATTTAACACTTTTTGCAAAACTGGTTACTATCATATGTATATATATTATATTCATGAATAAAATCCAAGACTACATAAAGTAACTCAAATGTTATTATCATTTTGAACTTGTTTACTTTTATCCTTAACACACCTGAAATCCCGCCGAGCTCGATAAATAATAACAACTACTCGGGCAATAATTTTGGTCCGATGGCTGCGCACAGCACATGATAGAAGGAAAAGCTCAGACTTACAAATTTATGTCTGTATACTCGTGGGAGATGCCGCGATTTCCCTTCTCCCACCCCTATACGAATCTAGCCGCACGGAGGTAGGAGTCACGTTGTATCTACCCGTGGGTAGTCGTATATATACGTCCCGATAGCCTCGAACACGCGTAACGCCGTTAGAGCGCGCCTTCGTATACACTAACACGTTCCATCCCATTATCTAGGCTACCGTTTTCTTCGTCATTTCTCTTTTCGTTCGCGCGCTTGCATCATTGTTTGCTTTTATCTTTTACGTTCTCGTTGTATAGTAGCGCGGAAAAAAAAATTATCGCTGGAACAGTCTTGAAATTAGTTACAGTAAAAAAGTGATATCTCAGATACTTTTAGACAGCGAGTCGAAGTCGCTGCATTAGCAAATATAATTACTAGACTACAAATAGCACGGATATATGTCTTAGTGATATCGTACGGAAGTTTTTCGATCACTATAGATACGAAAATTAACGCGTATTATAAATTTAGTTAGTAAGAAAATATACTTGTGTAAATAGGATTATATAATAATTTTTTTTATAGGTGACTTCTTATCAGACAGATGTACAATAAATTCTCATCTGTCTTGAAAAATAAATATGGATTGCGCATCAGCTCTATGTGTTATTCATTTTATGATAAATATATATCACCAACCTGTTAAAAAGAATTTTTTTTAAGTCAAATAAATAATTCGTGACTGATTACTGTTCATTGTAAAGCGACTGTATTAAATGTCACTGGTTATTTATCTTTGTAAATTTCGGCAATAGAAAAGTACAATTCAACTGTACACGCCAAGTCTCAAATTCAGATCATGGAAATTTCTCGGCCAACTTCATTCTCCCCTTATGTATCTCGGCCCTGGCCTCCGCATTTCTCCTCTTGTCTCGCCTCCGTTCAGCGCGTTATACCGACAATATATTTAGCAAGCCCATAGGTTAGCTAACCCTTCCTTCCTACCTCGACACGAGGTTCATTCTTGTGTATGTATGTATGCTTGTGCCAGTTAACTGCTTGACTAGTGCAGTTTCCCCTTTACGCTCACTCTTGTGATCGCGTGGTATGAGTCGCTGCAAAAGTTCGCCGCGTGCAAGTGCACAGTCCACCTACGAGTAGACTAAAGACATATATACACTCTGCAGCTCTCTCTCTCCTTCGATGTAAGTGGTCACTAGTAGTGCCTGTCGATATTTCACAGTATAGTTTTGCTCAGAATTAATACGGGGATCGCAATGGGATTCCTACCTCGAGCTTTTTCTAATATATTCTTTTTTAACACACACACACACACACACACACACACACACACACACATCGCACCCTTTCTTGAAGATATACAGTTTGCAATCTCACGTACGTCATTTCAGCATTCACCCATTTCGAACGAATTTCGAACGATCCTAAATATGCCCACAACGAGTACTGCAGGGCTTTGTGTTCGCGCATATGTCTTACATGCAGGTTTATGCGTATAGCTCAGCGTCTATATACAGTTTATGTGTACCTATCTACGCGTAAGTTTTATTAAGCGTGCACTGCATAGCACATACACGCGTATATGGGGTGCTCCGTCCGTTGTAAAAGCTTCCTCAGTCGTCCGAGCAGAGATGAGAGGGTATATATATATATACGTAGTGGAAGAGCAAGTGAGAGAGAGAGGGTCTCTTTCTCTCTTGGCGATGCTTGGGCTTTTCCGGGGTCCGATATAGAGTGCACGAGAGCTTCGGGGTTGTGCTTCGCCTCTCGTCGTATATACATACACGAAACGCCAACCTGGCAACTTTGTAAGTTATAATTATTGTCCACCTAAATGCCGGCCGGGATATGGCTTGTCGTCGTTGTTTGGACCGTATGTATACTGGAAGCAACCCAAGGAAGTACGACGAGTACAGCGATTTTGAAATCCAGCCTGTTATTTTTCTTCGTTTCGTTATTCGTGCTTTGTAAAGATTTTTGGAAAACGCTGCGGGCACAATCAATTATTACAATCGATTAAATTACATGATTATAGCATTGCTGAAAACAATTATTTATCAAGAATGAACAATAATAGCGAAAACCAGCAATATTACTGGAAGTAATGTATCGATCTACATTGCAGAAACGATTAATTACATCCACTGGAAGCGTGGGCAATCTTAAAAAGAACAGATCATCCGCCTTTAGCCAAGCTTCTAAATAGTGGAATAATGGAGGGTCGCCATTATCGCGAGTCCCAACAAATTCTCGACGGCGAATATAAACGTGGAGGGGGAGGGGGAGGTGGGAGGAGGGTGAGAGTTCATTGCATATGTGCGAGAGCGAGAGCGCGAGAGCGAGTATAAGGGCGTGAATGGTCCATGTAGGAAAGATAGGCCGGTACGATAATGTCGTGTGTATAAAGTCGTACGAGGGGCTTGTAGGACGCCCGCGCGTAACACGTCTCTGAGTCGATAGCTTCTCGTTTGGCTTCGCGTTGTGATGCTCCTCGGGATACCAAGCTCGCAGTGATTTTCCGATGGGTATTGCTCCAACTGTTCCTACTCCTTCGCCTATGGGCGAATGCAAACAATGTATTTACTATGTCATTTACGTGCAGTTGCTTTCATTTATAAGTTAGGTAAAACTATTAATTTTTCGACGCGACCAAGAAGAAATACAGTGAATGATTTTTTGATCAAAATTCGACGATTACTGCATGTACATTAAAAAAAATTGAAGATTACTATATTGTAACATTGACGATTTTAAAATGATTTTTATCATAAAAAATGATCAATTTTCTACTGGGGTATGGGATACTCTTCTAGTTTGTCGATTGCACGTAGGCTAGGAATTGTATTGACAACATATATGAGCACATAAAATAATCTGTTCGTAATTTGTAAAATTTTTATTTTTTTTCCAACGAATAGATATATTATAATTAATCAAGCTGTAATGAGACTCTACCAGTTCACAAATACTAAAAACATGTATACAGAGTATATGCTTCCGATGTTCAGTGCTATTGTGATATCTGTAAATCTGGCATTTGCAGTGATTTGCAATATGCGTTCAACAAAGGGAAAGAGAAAGAATACAGAGAGAAAACGAATATGTTAATAACATAAGTCTTTTTATTCTTATAAAGCATGAATAATCAATTTTCAAGCTCATGGTATATCTAAATTCTTTATTACATTCCCTATCACTACAATTTTTTTTAATCTTTATTTTATTTAATTTAACATCGCATTAATAAAATACCATATGGTAAATAAAATCGATTGTACGGAACTTACCTATTAATTGAAGAATTTAATTTCTAGCTCAGATTATCTTGCAGCCCAAATCTATAGCTTTTATTTTCATAGTTGCTGATTCGTTCCAACTGTTTCATTCAAAAGTTATAAAGAAAATCGTACTGACAAAAAAATTTCATTGCGACGTGGTATATCGTCATTTAGCGTCAGTGGGTTAATGAAATATTAAACTTGGAAAAATAAAAATATTTTTTCCCTGGTAGAAATCTTAAGGAGTTTCTAGTCTAGTTTTTAGCTTAATTTTTTAAATATATTGAATTTTCAATATTATCTCTGGTTCCATATAACATATAGCCACAAAACATTGCTATTTGATTAGCACTTTGTCAAACTAGTTAATTTCCTACCAGAGATGCTCGCTTCTGAAATGACATAGCATTAGAAAAATTGAACTATAAGTTTATGACGCTTTTATTATCTATAAACCGGGAAATTTTCGTCAAATATTGAATTTTAGATTTATTATCGGTGGAGACTTCTTCAATGTCTTACGTTCAATATTGAAGTATTAAAATTTTTTTGTTAAATATTATATTTAGATCTTAATATAATCTCAAAACAAAATTACAGGAACCAAATTTTTGTATAGCAGTCAATATATTTTTTTGTAGTCGGCACCTTGATTTTTTTTTTTCTTAAAAAATGAATTTATATTCATTTTTCATGCAATCTGATTTATCATATATGATGTGAAATAATAAATCATTGTATTTATTCATAATTTAAACACGATTGAGAGAAATGCATTTTAACTGCATTAAATGTGAAGTTAAATAAATAAAAATTAATTTGTCGTTTGCTTGCGGCTCGAATAACGTATAATTAATCATCCAAAATTTATCTGTACGCGTTTTTATTATCCCATAAACACACTTTATTTCTAAGAACAATAAGCTAAATGAAATGACTATTATTGTTGCCAATTATGCCAACATTCTTTTTATATTAATGAATTCCTTGAAAATACATTACATTCATTATTTTCGTTAATGTAATACCGTACCGTAAATCCCAAGAAGTTATTTCTGCTGCTCGGGACAAGTTTAATAAACTCAATACTACAAAATATCTAACATATTATCAGACTGAATTAAAAATGTTTGTGAAATACCTTTTTAATTAAACTGAGATGTTTGAAGTCACAATCACTCGAGTTAATTTCCACTAGATACCATCACTGAATTGGTAGTGCTTGAAATTATTTTGAGAATGTTTTGTCTAACAGAGATTATTTACTCCTATTCTATAGTTCTAAAAATTTAAAATATGTTATCGAATTATCTTTGTACATAACATCAAACTCAGATTGCTTCTTCATATATTTTACAAGATTGTATAAATGTTCTAGACTAATGATGGAAACAGAAATGTTATAAGCTATAAGTCTGTATAATATGAATCGTTGAGGTCCTCGTAAGGTGCCATAATTTCTAAGTACATTTATTAAAAAGTTGTTGATGTGATGAAATAACAACTCTTAACTTGTCGCCCAGGTCTTTTTTAGAAAGGTGCGTAACTAGAACATTTTAATACAATTTCTTGAATTGAAAATGAACAGCTACGTAAAGAATTCAACTATCCCCATACAAACTGGATAGCGAGAGAAGACCCATTGATGCTGGGAATCGCAAAAGCACAGCGTGCACGCAGTCATGGAATGCTCGGCTCACGAATTTCCGCGATAACGAATGGTAGACACTCATTGGTAGGCGATTTATAATCCTTCAGAGTTGCACAAACGGCTATAGCGGGAGAGAGATAGAGATAGAGAGAGAGAGAGAGAGAGAGAGAGAGAGAGAGAGAGAGAGAGAGAGAGAAGTAGGCTCTCCCGTCCGCGCAGGTGGATAGAGGACGCGCGCTCCGGCATATCGACATTACATTCCACATTAACCAAATTATGATTTAAGATCGAGCATTGTCGACTCGCGCGCTCGCCGATTGTTCACATCCAAATAGTCGTCGCGAGTAGTCGAACGGCTCGACTCGCTCTCAGATATAAATTATAATAGCGGCAGGCCAATTACGTTGATGCGAATAGCCGAGAGGCATCGGCGCGCGCGTTCGCGGCCGCGTTGCAGGCGAGAGAAGGGCCGAAAGAGAGAGAGAGAGAGAGAAACATTGAGATAATGTCGAATTTATTATTCGTCGTTTGTTCGAGTGGTCGCGCGAGTGTACCCCATTGCTCTTCTGCTTGCCAAGAATTCAAAAAAACCCTCGAGTTCTTTTGCCCGTTGTCGTAAATTTCTCGCTCTTTTTCGAATGTCAATAAGCTGTGAAATAAAGTTTGTTGGGACGTGGACTTGCATTGCTGCGATGCGTTTTGCCGACTCGAGGGAGGATATTATTTATATACTGAAAATGCCATTTGTTAACAATGCAAGGAAACATTGTATATTTACTTTGGTAAGAATTTTTACTATATATAGATATTGTTATGAAGGAGGACTGTAATGTTGGTTGCCTCATTAAAATTGGAAACTAATTCTATGAGAAACTTATTGAATTACTTTTCATTTCTTATAGTGCTTAATGCATAGATCTAGAAACAGACGGATATAGCAAGATACTAATTTCTCATCTAATAAAGAGCTGTCCGATCAAAAGAAGGAGCAAAATGCAGTCGAGCTTCCGCGAGAGATAGTCACGTGAGTCTGCCTCAGTGCAAAGACATCAGCTGCTGCAGAAATAATCCTCTCCATTCCCTTATTCGGTCGCTACAAAAAAAAAGAAGGGAGAAACCGAAACGCAAGGAAGTAAACGCAAGGAGTCAGCGTGTAGGGAGAGAAGCCACCACCAGCAGTAGCAGCAGTAGCAGCAATAGTTTCGACTCGCAAGGATTTTTCCTTCCTCACCCTTCCCATTGCGAACGTATGTATGCTCTGGCCTTCGTGTAGGTCCAGTGTATATACCGTTGCATACGTCTCGCAGGCTCGATGAGAGGAGAGAGAGAGAGAGAGAGAGAGAGAGAGAGAGAGAGAGAGAGAGAGAGAGAGAGAGCGGTTATTAAATTCTGCGACGGCAATCCCTGTGGAAATCACCGCGCGCGGCCTCGATCTTTCTCTCTCTCTCTCTCGCTCCTCTCCTTCCCCTCGCCACTTGTAGAAATCGCAGCCGGAAGTTCGAGGCTGCAATAAAAGTGATATACGGGGCTGCGCGCGTCGCGTCTTAGAATTGCGGCCATCTATAAACATGTGTGTGTGTGTGTGTGTGCGCTGGTCCTCGAGATCGCATCAAAGTCGCCCTGTGTTTCTTTGAGTGGTACAAGCTCACGTACTTTGGTAAATTTTTCTTCTACCTTTTATTAATATGTTGTTATTATGAGTTGCTTATTTGCAGAATCGCAATTTTGTGCATTTGCTATTGCTATTGTAATGTTGGTGCGATTGTTGCTACGAAACGATTAAGAGTAACGAATCTTTTACAGCAACTGTACTTTTGAACCCAATTTCCTGAAAATACACGTACGATATATTTACTTTGTTCGATATTATCACTTTTAGAACTCAATAGTTCAAAATTAATGGAAATTCAAACAGCCAGAAATAAAAATACCAGCAGCGCTATTTTTATATAAGATTTCATGCGGTTTTTTTTTATTTCTTTTAAAGTCGAAAAGCAGTCGATCCAAGCCATAAAACTCCTCTTCTCTAAAGCGCTTTTCGTAACACGCATCCCATTCCTGTCCCTCGATCCCCCCGTCCCACCCTTGCACTCCCCTTTCTATCTCCCTCTATTTCTCGTCAGTTTTAACGTCGGTGAACGTTCATCATCGGCCGACAGGCTTCATTGACCAGAAGCAATTTTCCCTCCGTGTCTGCACTCGGTACGTTTGCTCTCTAGACTCCGCGTGTCATCCGGGGCCAGGGGGAGGGGAGGGAGGGGAGGAGGCAGCAGCTCACAGTGCACAGCAGCAGAGTATACGCAGCCTAGCCCGACTATGTCTTGCGGCGGCAGCGCGCGGCGCGGGACGTGATCTACGAGGCCGTAGAAGAGAGACTCGCCGGCATCGTCGCCACCTTTTCGATGCTCCGACTCTCTCTCTCTCTCTCTCTCTCTGCATCTCACCCTCCTCCCCCCACACGGCCAATTCAATCGCTCCCCCGAGCGAAGCGAAGTGGAAAGAGAGGACGAGAGTATAAGAGTATGAACGTAAGAGTGTGTGTGCGAGGCAGAGCCGTCGCGTCTAGCCTCTGATCGACTTGTGGTAGGCTATGAATGCAGCCTTGCTTTATATTTGGACTAGGAATTTAAACTATTACTGGAGATGCTGTATATTATTTTGAAGAGTAAATAATTGTTGTAGGGTATTTTTGAATTAACGAAATGGAAATAACGTTATACTGCTAGAATTATGAATAAGAATGTTTTCGGTGCCATAAAAGTATATCAATAATGTCTAATCTGTTCCAGACTGTTACTACTACTTTTTCTACACTTCACTTAATATGTTAAACATCTTTTGTAATTAATTAAAAACATCACAAAATTTATCTTAAATGCAAATGTTAAGTATGAAAATTGTAAGAAAATTTGTTATATAATAAAATTATACAAATCATTTTTAGAATATTCAGATATTAATTTACATTTTATCACACATAGTTTATGTACATCAATACTTTCAAAAAATTCTCATTATGATTTACAATTCTCATACTCTATGGAAAATATCTATACTGTATTAATAGATTACTTAATAATGTACAAAATTCATCATCCTATAGAAATTTAGTATCTTATTAATCAAATCGCTTAAAAAACTTTATTTTAATTTGGATATTTTGTTGATAAAGTCTATGCATAAACATCGAGTTAACATTTACTTACCTACAGCTCTTTTAAAATTAATAGTAAACCGATATTGACAATAACCTTTCAACACCGTAACAGCAATAACGTCTCTTATTTCAGAAAAAGGCTGCACATTTTACAGTATACATATGCGTATTAAAACTTGTGCACTTGTCATCGAACCAATAACCTCGGCCGAACATTCGATAAAATGATTCGATTACATTAAAAAGGAAATGTAATCGTAGCATATCCGAGGACTCGAATCTCCGATAATCGCAAGGAGAACACGCGAGGAAGAAAAGTCTCTGGCACTTATATACACAGAGATAGAGAGAGAGTATGTCGAGCGTAGCGGTGTCTGCAATCGGAACCCCGCCAGCCAGCCAGCCATACCACCGAGAGGTCTCGCAGCAGTAGCAGCAGCAGCCTCCCTTCTCCTTCTGCTCCCGGTATCTCAGCATCGCTTCGTAATTAGCGAAAGTAGAGGGTGGAATATACCGAGCCCAGCAAACGAGAGCGAGAGAAAGAGAGAGAGAGAGAGAGAGAGGGGTTGAAAAAAAGGGAGAGAGAGAGAGAGAGAGAAGAGCGCGAGTGCAGGGGGCGTTGGGAGAGGCTACTAGTAACTACGCGGGCGCGCGCGAGCCTCGTAGAAGGGTAGCCATAAAAGTTTATGCTCTCCATATGTTGTAATATAGTCCGGGTGGGGTAGAGAGAGAGCGAGAGAGGGAAAGAGAGGGAAAGAGAGAGAGAGAGAGAGAGAGAGAGAGAGAGAGAGAGAGCGGCCCGGGGATCGGTAAAATATGCGGGCAATAAGTATGGATTGTTATTAACACGGGGCGCGCGAGCGGTGTGTGTCCGCCGCCGCCGCCGCCGCCGCCGCGCTTCTGAATCCATTACCTCCGCATGGCGGCTGAAATACCGGCCGATATATCCGTGCGCTCGCTCGCGTGCTGTGTATACGTGCATGTACATTGCACTGCTGCTGCTGCCGGTGGTGCCGGTGGGTTGCTGTTAGTGCGCGAGCAGCAGCGGCTACGATTCGTATACTCGAGAGGAGAAGGAGGAGATAGGGGAAAGGAGAGAGGATGGAAAAAAGGCGATACCCAGGCCAAAGAGCGAGAGGAACAATTAGGTTGCGCTCGCGTATGGGTGTACACGTGTGAGTGTGTGTGTAAGGGAGAGGAGCGGAGAAAGGGCGAGAAGGATTTTGCCGCTGGAAGGAGAATACACCTAGGCGTTGTAATGGTGTTTTTGCTATCTTGGAAGGAAATGTTAAGGACTACAGGATAATTGCTGACGAACGAGAAAAATGTTTATATCTATATGTATGGTATACTTTCTACCTGGGAAGTTGAAAGATCGCGATTGGAGTTGATTCTACAGATCGTGTGTGGAGACAACGTACAGTTCAAGCTTCGTTCTTCAATCTTAAGTTGTTCATTTTGTTTGTTTCTTTTTTGTTTCTTAATGAAGTAGAGTTTTTTGCTGAGATAAGAGATACTCATCAGAATGTGATATGGAATATATATATATATATATATATATAT
>UELV01088645.1:0-12123 GCA_900490015.1 Megastigmus stigmatizans | reverse complement strand
CTTACATAGAGTGATTTTTTCTGCTGATACAAAAACTCTAGTTTTAGAGTGAATAAATAACTCTAAATAGAGTTAATTACTTTCACTGAAGCTAAGAGTGGATTTTCACTCTAAGAGATTTAGCGTGTATATTTCTATTTATAAGGAACTAAACGGGACTATTTAAATTAAGTTATACATTAAATAAAAAACAATTATTAATAAATTTAAAAAATCTAATTTAAAAAAGTGTTCGGTGTACTAATCAAGGTTTGATTAGCTTACAAAATAAAAGATTAATATAGGATATAATTAAATCTTTATTTAAATCGAGCTACAAACCTTTTCCTACCAACCTTGTATTAATTAAAATGAATATGTACTTTAAAACCTTACAAAATTTATGTCCGCATTTATATAAGCTCAAACATATACTATTAATTTAAAAAATCGTAAACTAAACTTTTGACACAAACTTTGTGATTTTCATTATGATTTAAAGACTGGCATATTAAAAAGTAATGTAAACATAAAATATAGAAAAAAAGATTCACTATATGCTTATCGTTTTTATTACTTATCCACGTAGTTCATTAAAATTTTTGCCATCTGAATTCATTGCAAATATTTATTACATACATAGTAAATGTAGCACAGATTCGCAATTACTTTTTAGCTGAAAATTATTGCAGATACATATTTTATTTGCATCCACGTGTACTCCACGTTTTTCAAATCTCAAAACTTTGGAAATAAACTAACTTATATCAGATTTCTTCCGACCTAAATCTGCTAGCGAGGAAAGCAAAAAAAATGGTTCAATTGTCATTATTCAATATGAGGATTACACTTTCTTTTACTCGACGTGAAAGGAATGAGAGGAGGAGAAAGAGAAAGAGAAAGAGAAAGAGAAGATCACCTTCGAAACGAGATCCAACCAATTTCCGAGGCAATTGTCTGAAGAAGTAGAAGCTGGTCAAATCGCGTGCTCGACGACATTGCAAAGTTTATATACGTGTGTACTAGTGGATACAGGTGTGTGTGTGTGTGTGTGTATGTGCACGGGGGGCTACCGGCTAACTGGCGCAATTCCTTCGAAGAAAGAGTTGCTGCCTCCTCGTGCGGCGTGTAGTTCGGCCCAAGTTTCGACAATCGCCGAGTGAAAAATCTATGAACGGGAATCGATATCGCCTGGCGCAATGCTGGCCTCCTGCTGTTGCTGCAGCTTCGGCTGTTCCATCCGGCCTTTCCCGGTATCTTTTCCACTACTTTGCCGATAAAACGAAACGCGAAACACAAACGTATTTTTAGAGAAGGTAAAGCTCGAGCTCCCGCGGAATATACAAAGTGGGGGAGGAGCTGCGTCGGGGCCGAGCAGTTTGAAATTCAGCTATGAATGCGAATCGAAGGTGTACGCGAGGAATCTCGATTAAGTTTCGAGAGACGTTGTTTCGGCCCGGTTGCACCGGCTCTTACTTTTTACTAGACTTCAAAGATCAATGTTAACTTTTTAATTGGGAAAAACTATCTCAAAGTTTCAAGCGTGTAATACAGACACAGATTATTATTATAAATTATTATTATAAATGTTTAAGTTGCTACGTGCAAAGAATCATGCAAAATATTCCCATATAAATCGTTTAAACAACAGTGCGTATTTTAGTAAAGAGAAAACATGCAATAATTATGCGGTCATCCGCCGTCAGGCTGAAAATTAATTTTCAAATATATATGCGTGAGCAATAATATTTTACGTCGCGAATTTCATAGCAGCCATAGGAATTCTCATGAAGCGTAATATCTAATACCACAGTAAAACTTATCTAAAAAATGGTTCGAAAAAAATGAACAGCCTAGCGGGAAATCGGCAAGTATGATATACTCGAATAAGGCGTTAAAATTGCTGGAGCTCTTGAAAAAAAAAAGAACTACAAGCTGAAGAAAGTGGAGCAAAGGACTAAGCGGCCATAACTCGAGACAAAAACGACCTTAGCAGAGAATTAATGAAGCAAATTTAATTCAAGCAGCGTAGGAAAAAAAAGGAACGAGGTCGTGAAATAAGTACAATGTGGCGCGCGGCGTAAGCGCGGGCAAAAACGACGGAATTCCAGGGAGAGGAAAAAGTAAACGACAAGAGGGAGGATAGAGAGAGAGAGAGAAGAAGAAGAAGAAGAGGGTCGGAAGAAGAGGGTCATTTGACAATCTTTCTTTTCGCATGCGCGAGAGATGCTTCGAATAATGGCTCGGGGAGCGCGAACGAAGCATCGGCCGTTTTTCTTCTCTCTCCTTTTTTCTCGTCACCCCGCGACGATTTAATTGATGCATTTGACGGCAAACACGCGCTCTGCACTTCCTTGGATTATGCAACCACTACAATTCGGAGAACAATTACTGGGTGCGATTTAACGAGGCGCGCATACGTTATTTGCGTGCTGTTAGACAGGTGATTGTTTGGGCTAGCGAGACAGGCCCGCACGCGTATTTTGACGATTGCTTGGAAAATTCCTCGGTGCAAAGGCAAATGAGAGTCTTTGATGTGCGACCGATTGACTTTCATTCGCGAGTTGAGCCACGGCATGTGCCACGCGAGTTCCGCCATCCAAGTATCTCCCAAATGATGGGATTCAAAGCCAATGCTCCAAAATGCAAAAACTGAGGGGAAAAACAATTTAAAAATAATATACAGAAATTTAGTGACGTCCAACCTCATGCATTCTGACATTGAAAAGTCCCAGTAAAGAGACTGAGAAAAAGGATGTCTTGCATGCAATGACATTTTAATGTTAATGAACATAGATTGGAACAGGCGAATCGAATATTCATTTATTATTAATGAATCATTCGCTTGTACGGATGGCTTGTATTAACCGCGAATCTTAACAGTTAAGACCTCATTCACTAACATTATGTGACCAATCAGCTAATGCAATAAATTTGATATTCGATTCTTCAATCGCGCTTTAGTAAACTTTGATTTGATTTCCAAAAAAGACAATTTTTCAATTCAATCATAAATATGCAATTAATATAATTATTAATTAAAAATTATTTTAAAAATAAAATAATTTTTTTAAGACTTACCGAATTGAAAAATTTTTACTCAAAATCTTTAAGCTAATTCTAATTGAAGTTTTGTGTAGAGTGCAGTATTCAATAAAACTTTGGTTTTAAATCATTATTGAGCATTTTGCTGTAAGTATAACCTGTTGTTATTTTCATTAGGTTTCGTAAAAATCTAATGTTTCACTTACAAAAAAGAAATCTGTGGACTGTGCAAAATTGTTAGTCTAAATCTAGCTAGTATATAGTCTTGTAGCTATATGAGTTTGTATAGTCTTTTTGTTTCCATGTTGGAAATATTGTCCTCATTAATAGTGGCAATTATTTCGTATACACTATTTTATACACTTTCCACGCCATATCGTCTTCGGGAATCAATTCGTCCATATATTAATAGACTAGAGTAAGAAACTAAAAAGAAAGACGACTGTATACTGATCGACAATGGGACGATTATACTCGGAGCGTGCTGGAGCGTAGTCTTTCTATCTCTCTATTCTCTCTCGGTCTCTTTCAGCTCCGCTGATCACGCTTTTGTATAGATCCATTTTCACGGAATCGGTGTATTTATTTATATTATAATAGAATTACTTTTCCTTATTATAATAAGGATCCTCATTATAATGTAATAGATGCGTTTCAAGAATATTTTTTAACTATTAAGTATACTCATTTGTACTTATAATAACTTTAATGACTTTAATAAAATAACTACTAATAACTACTTATAATGACTTTTATTAAATGTAAGCATACGTTAATAGTCAAGAACTAGAGTTTGATAATAAACTTATTCGTTCTTAATACAAGTACTATTCATTAATAGTAGAGTTAATGAATCCTGTATTTAATGCAAGACATATTTTTTCTCAGTATAGAAAGGTACGCAGTGTCTAATGTAAAATAAGGGTAAAGCAGGCTATAAAAAGTGTCATAGTTGCGGGATCGTAAAAGTTCGCTTTATGAAGAAAAGTACGAGAAAATTGCGTAAAATCTTGGTGGTCTTGGGGAAAATATATTCTACCCCCTACCCACCCATCTTAGCAATACCCCTTTTTCGCCCTTTTATTTTGCGTAGCTGGAGCTCACGAGGTTCTTATAGGAACAAGCATCCCTGACCAACTTTACTCTGTGCATACCTCGTGATCGTGATCACGTGTTAGCATGAAAGGAAAAAATATGATTTCGGTAATCGTGCGACAGTTGAAAATTTGCCACGAGGTACTGATTTAAATTTTAAATTTTATCTAAGTACTGGCTCGATATAATATATTCTGAAAATGCTTATAATATATTAAAAATTCTTTACGAGATAGCTGGTGAATATCGTATATTTTTAATTTTTAATATTTTTAATTGATAAATTCTTACTTGAGAATTGTGATTGACTGAAAAAGTTGATGTTGCAGCATAATTACTGAATAAACTGAAATAAATTCTTTTTGTAACTTGATTATTTCGATCTTCAATACTAGTATAGTTCTGTATAAAAATATATTTTAAAATCATATAATAGCTTAATTTTTAAATTTGACTAATGTTTAGATTTGATTGTATAGCCAGAACATCCTTAAGTTTTATTAACAATATAAAAACAACGCTAAGGTAAACAATCTCTAAAATCAGAAATAGTAAACGTATACCAAACTTCGTGTCGCAAAAAATTTATTTAAAGTAGATTACATGTCGAGTAAAGCTGAAACAAGCAAGAATCGATATTTCCATCGTACAACGTTCACGTACACGGAAGTAGATACCGCTAGATATGGCCAGACAAATGATTCCATCAACTGCAGAAATTCGAAGAAACCAGCCTTACCATTAATAATTCTCTAGTCATATACCGTTTCAATATTTTTACACTAAAATACACTTGAATTAAAGAAAAATGTATTTCCGAGTTGCCCATTAATATAATTTTTTAAACCGAAAAAAAAATTTAATTAAAATACTTATTTTAACCTATTAGATAAGATGAGATTGTCACCATGATTTAGCAATGAAATATTTTATTATAAACCAGTGATGTTTTTATGGTCTGCAAAAAATCTGTCTTTGAATGAAACTTAACTATACAAAGTACATTATTCATTACTAAACCTACTCATACGAAACATTAAAGGAATAAATATTATAAGCCAGAAAAAGGATCGATACTGAACGGATGGGCAAAGTTTAGGATACAATATTGGAAAAAAGCGATCGGAGCTATAAGCCGGGGAAAAAGCTGCTGGCAAGAGTAAATCTCTTAACGCGCTTAATGCTCTTGTGTCTGTCGTGTTGCAGGTACGAGCTTGTTCGCCGTGGCGGCCCATGAATTCGGCCACTCGCTGGGACTGGCGCACAGCTCTGTGCCCGGCGCCCTCATGTATCCCTGGTACCAGGGGATAACCAAGGATTATGAATTGCCCGACGACGATAAGCACGGCATACAGCAGATGTACGGTGAGTAACAGCATGGATCCACTTCCCTGGCTGCAGTGCGTCCACTTTACTTACTCTCTCTCTCTCTCTCTCCCTCTCTCCCTCTCTCTACCTTATGTACCCCTGCATGCTTTTTTTGTACCATCGCAGTTAACAAACGAAGAGGTAATCGGAAAACTGAAAAGAGTTTTTCGATGCGTTGTTATCAAGCGACTGTCCCCTTGAGGACTCTGCAGTATATAGCGTTTCGACTAGCCATTGGCCTCTGTCCATGATGGCCGAGTTTTATTTTGGATAGCTCTTGGTCAAACTTGTAATCGAAAAAATTCCATCCAGTTTATGTTTGCCTTTGCCAGAACAAATATATAACCGTAGCCTATTATTCGTGAAATTTACTCGCTTTTCTTTTCTTTTTTTTTGGAGCTATGTGTTCAAAATTCTGGGGATTCACTTTATATCTTGGTTACGGCACTAATTAAATATTCTTTATTGCTTTCACTTCACCATATTTTTGATAAGGATTCGGGAAAGTTCTAAATAAAAGATATTTTTTACGAAAGACAATTTCAAAGTTCATTATACTTGAAAATAAGTAGAATGTAAATTTACTTTTACACGAAAATTTCTTCATTTTAAAAGGATCGAATAACAAATTACTTAAATTCATCGGCTAATTGGCGAAATTTACACGAATGAGACTATCTCAGTTGCTATTAAATATCACCTGCTAGCTTCTACGAGGAGTATACAATACCTTCGCGTTTTCTTTTTTAATTAAAACGTAAGCGCCGCGTCGCGATCCCTATCGCTTTTAAATCTCAAAAATACACAGGAGCAAAGAAATTTCCACGCGAAATTGAAGAGCACACATACAAGCGCGGAATATAGAAATAAAAGAATAAAAAAAGGTGAAAGAAAAGCCCTCGGAAAAAGGGAAGGGCAGATAAATAACCCGTATAAGCTGGCATAATAGGTATAATATACGGAAAGGCACGAAGAACAATAGTTCGAGATATAGAGAAAGCGAGCGAGCGTCTCTCGTTATCTTTCCTCTCCCAAACGAAATTGGAGCCCCCGCCGCAACCGAGGGAAAAGAGAGGAAGTCCTCGATTCCGGTTTGACCTCGCCTTCCGGTCCGCAGCTTCGTATCGTCTCTTTCTTTCCTCTCTATGCCTCCCTCTCTTTCTCCACCTCCCCCCCCCCCCTTGATATCGTCTCTCTATCCTCCGGAGCTGGCATCAGGCGAAAGGAGAAACAAAGGCGCGAGAACGGGAAAGCTTCTCAAAGTGAAATTTACTCGTCATGTAGATCTCCTATACATTCTTTGAAGGAATTTTTTTCAGCCTTATCAAGTGCAGATGCCACTACGCTTTTAGCGAAAGCTCGGCGCGATTCTTTTATTTTGTATACAGATTGAAATTTCACTTGCCCGCAATGAAAAATTCACCTCCCTTTCGGATTTCCTGCGGGAATGAAAAGCGAAAAATTCAATTGGAGTTCTGTTGTTGTTTCGAGAAAATGGTTAGTGGATTCAGAAATTACTCTACTTTTGTAGATTACGAAAGAATTAATTAATTGACTTTGTGAAATTGGATCGTGAAATATCGAAATAATTAAATTATTCAATTTCAACCCAATAATCCCGCAGGGAATCTAAGGTAACGCGTACATTTTTTTACCAAAACTTTCTGTTCTTATATCTTTACATTTCTGCATCTCGAGCCTTTTTACTTTGCTTTTTAACAGTCTAATCTCACTTTCAAGGAAAAGATAAATGCTCTTCAAAATGCAAGTTTTCTATGCGATCGCGAATTGCTAATATAACTATATGCATATATGTAAAATGCGTGTATACGTTCCAGCGGTTATTTAATTTTTTAATGAAATTTGCATAGAAAAGAATTTGCAAAGCATCATTCGTCCAAACTCCAATTAAACTGGCGCTTCACATTTAAAACGTTCACCTCTACATTCAATTTACAAAATTCATTTTTATGATATACACAAGCCATAGCAAGAGTCACTTCAGCAAGACACGACATTAAAAAGCAGCGTATCCCACGCCCACGATTTCCTGCTATAGCTAATCGTATAAGCTGAAAACGAAACACATCTACCTGCGGGTAGGTTAAGCTAAACTTGTTCGCAATAAGGATCAAGGTAAAACCCGCAAAGCCACGGAGTAGCCCCGATACTTTCTTATACCTACAAGGCAAAAAGACCGAGCTAGGGAATGAGAAAAATGTCGGGATAGAGTCGTAAAGATGCACGAAGAGGCGCTCCTCGGCATGGCTCAGCAGCCACCTCCACCTATTATATAAGAGAGTGAGCTAGGCTATAGCGGTAAAGTCCCCGAGGTGCACGGTTACGTATAAACGAAATCACGGGTCAGCCGCCGCGCCGATAAAGAGATAAAGAGGATCGCGATAGGCCGCCAGGCCGAAAAAGTTGAAGAGAGCCGATCGGTGGGTGGGTCGAAGCGAATATAGGGGACACGAGTCTTACCGAAGAATAGAGGCGCTCGCGTGGTCAGAAGCGATGGAAGCTGCTGCTGGCGTAGAGAGAGAATAGATATACCTACCAGGATAGAGATACCAGGGGCAAAATGAAACGTGAATAAAATATAAAGAATGACCGTGGGCCCCGGCCGGTGCTCGCGGGCTGCAGCCTCGCGGGAGAGTCCCTTCTCTCTCTCTCTCTCTCTCTCTCTCTCTATATATATACACTAGCCCGAGCTATAGAATGATTTAGTGCACTGCAGAGGTTGGCCGGTTCCCACGGGGGCTGCCGCCTCCGCCTGCTACCGCGTTGCGCGCGATCCTCGCTCGCGGCCAGCTGCACTTGCAGCGCCTCCCTTTGTTATCTCTCCCGCAGCCTCCTACTAGCGCCGACTAGCGCGATACGAGTGCGCGGTGCGCGGTTAACGTGCGGCGGTAGTTCGCCGTGGCTTTGTTTCACTTTAAAAATGCATAGAAAAGCCCATAAGCGACGAGGGAGATCGAGGCCCCTCCGGCTGTCCAGGCCCCCCTCTATGGAGAACGCGACCATTTCTATGCATGGAGTTCTGCGCGGACTCTCGAGGTTCCGTGTGTCGCGCGGAGTCAAAAACTTCCTGACCGCCACACCCGGATGCATTGGATTTTGGGATATTGTTTCCGCGCCGAATCCCATTTGCATATACTTATTGTTGCGGAGAGCTCGCTGTTGCACTCTTGAGATTTCGATGAATTCTTGCGCTTCGATTGCATGATGCTTATTGTATACGCGGTGTCTCGAACGACAAAGATTCGCTAAATAACTTTTCGGTCAAACTTTATATCCGAGGAGGGGAGTTTTTCACAAAACGCGCTTGGCGCTAAATTCATTCCTTACAAAACCGACGTTTAGTATTATGATTTTTCTTCATATAAAGTCGTTTTCGCGAGACCGCGCCACGCATTTATCCTGATGAAATCGTAAAATTTGGGTCACGCCCACTAACGTTATTTCTCGCTCGGAGGATATATTCATGAATTCGAATAAAACTTTCTCCAGAGGGACGATATTGGTAGCGCAAAAGCTTTATATATGCACTTCTCAATCCGGTATTAACTTAAATATACAGAATTGAAAATGAAAACTAAACTCCTAAATTAAAGCAGTAGAATGTATAATTATCGTGATTCGCGCGCTGCAGTCAAAGGCCACTTTTATGAGCTATCCTACTTTATCAAACCAGGCTATTATACAGTGACTATTTATAATATTATCAAAACTATTTTTTTATTTAGCTTTATATAAATGCCACTTTTATCATTTACGGAACAAAAAAGAACGACGATTCGATACTTTATGAATACAATTTGAACAAATATTAATTAACGCGAATGTGAAATGTTACTTTAAAAAATATTGAAACGAAAAAATTTTTTTCCACTGCAACAATTGTAATCCTGTCGATTTCCAAAATACTCGTGTAGAGAATCCTTTGTCTGAACAATGCACGGACACATGTTACGTTTCATCAACCACCGACCGACATATTTTATTTCATTCATACGACTATTACTATACCAAATTTGATGATTTGTGTTAACGAGGCATGGAATTTAAAGTATTTGAATTAAAGGAATAAATAACACGAAATTATTTAAACTTGTGTATGAATATGTATTTGTTAGGACTGAACATTAGTTTTAACTTTCGCATCTGTTTAATCATTTTTTATTTTAAATAACAAGTGTGAATAAGCGGAGCATCGAGGTAAATGCATACAAAGAAACAAATGTAATGATTAATTCGAACTGACTAGGCGGTCTATATAAATCCGCACGACAAGTGTACTTAATTCACCGGACATTAATAACGATTTTCACAAAATAATGATTTGCGGCATCAGTAAACGCGCTATATACCGAGTGGCTGAATAGAAATTCAATTAAAGTGATTTACAATCGAGCGTGAAAATATCTCGGAGACGCTCGAGGAATTCAGTGCGCGTTTTTAATTACTAAACTCATAAATTCATCAATGTCCTCTCGATAGTACTTATCATCTATATACATATATATACTGAACAGTATTTTCAGTATACGGTTGACAATTACTTTTTAAAATGGATTTCGTTTCGATCGATCCTATGTAGCAGTACGCATATAACTTTGTTGAAAAGCTCCGATTGAAATAGTTTTGACATTATTTTTCTATTTTTTCTATACTACTAGAGAGGGTCCAAGCTTTCAAAATCCATTTAGAAGCTGCAGATAGGAAAAAGTTGGTAATTGTCTGTAAAAATTGGATAGCGATCGATTAATAAATAGTTTCAATTAGTCCGATATGGTTTTCGCAATCAGGTTAGAGGAAGGAAGTTTGGGAAACAATCAAGCGGCTCAGCGGTGCAGGGGAAAGGAGTCCGAAGCGACAACCTAAATGGACCGGAGCACACTTTGAAATTGCAGCCAAGTATAATCTAGGCTGGGGTGCGCGCGGCCGGGACGCTCGCCGCGGTTCGTTTTCATTAACCCGCGAGAGCCACGAGGCTAATTATTTAAGCGACGACCCTATCCTCGCTTTCCTCGCGTTTTCCCCGTCTTTCGCTCTACTATCCCTCGTCCCTACTTTCTCCCTCTCTTTTATTATGGTTTCTGTCTCTCATGGCGACTCATTATTTCCTTCTTTTTTTCGCTCTTATATATACATTATACAGTATCGCTGCGGCTCTCTCTCTCTCTCTCTCTCCCCGGTTCATCGCGTTAATGTCAAATTTTAATTATGAAAGCCTACCTACTACCTTCGCACTGATTGCGGCGATCCGCGTAACGACCAAGTATTGGAATAATTGCTTTTTTTAATTGAATACTGAAAAATTGAAGCTCGCGTGAATTTTAGCGCTTCCGCGATAAGATCGTATAAGTACACTAGATATCTGTCATTTTTATATAGGACAGGTTCTTTTTATTATCTCGCTCATGCAATGGAATGCCAAAAGATAGCTAAAATTATATACGTATTTCAATATAAACTTTCATGCTGTATATAGTTTAGAAGCGATATTCTTGCAATTGTCCTCGTATACTATAGATTTGAATTAGAAAGTTTGTATCACTGTTATTATGGATGGCATTTTTATTTGCATAAAGCCTGTATACTAACGTTGTATTCAATTAGTGAACATAAACTTTTTAAAGCTATACTTTTTTTATTGCTTTGTCCTATTGAGATTCCTATTAAAAGCATCGGGTCAGTATAGCTCGTTGCTCTAAAATAAGAGATCACACAAATGAAACGGACTAACTAGTTTTTGATTTTCTACGAAATTTTGAATATATATTAATATAAGAAATATATAGTAATAAAACTTGTTACAGTTTGTAATTGAATTCATGGTAGTAAAGTATTTCCTCGAGCCATTTTAAATCCATAACTAGATTTTAAATTCTTAATAAAGATCAAATGAATACCGTGTACCTAAATTTTGTATTGATTAATGCTTAATATTCTATAAACAAGCGAGCATAAGTTGCTTAAATTTTGAAGAAGCAAGAAACATGTTGAAATGAGAAAATCTATTCTATATATGTAGAAACTAGTTGAAAGAGTGCGGGTCAGCAAACATCTATACAAAGAGTTAACGTGTCCTCATTAACGTTTCAAAGTTGTAAACTCTATGTATTGGAAGTAGTTAAAAATTGTTAGAGAAGTAAGGTGTACAAAGGCCGCCGCATTGCGGAGTATAAAGTGTTACGATATCTGCGCGCAAATCAGTTGAAAGCCCTCATTAGTATTTTTCAATTTCGAGTATACTCGCGAGTATAAGAGTTGCCACAACTCAAGGGGATGAGGGCTTAAAAGCCGTAGATGCTGAATCGAAAAGAATACGTTAGAATTAACGGACCGAGCTGATCGGAAATAAATTATAATCAATAGGGCTTCGAATTCTGCGTGCTCGCGGCATGCAAAATTAGTCGCCTCGGGCGCCCGCGGATACCTGTAGACTCCATTTCTTTTTTCTCTCCCCTTTTGGTCTTGTGCTGGAATTTCGCCTACCGGGTGCAATAGTTCCGGGACGCGGATGTGGACGAAAAAAAATGTCGGTAGCCTTGCAGCACAGCTGAAACGAATGATGCTGGAATTTCCGCGCAAAGACAAGTGGCGAGAGGGAGAGAGAGAGAGAGAGAGAGA
>UELV01088639.1:0-13993 GCA_900490015.1 Megastigmus stigmatizans | reverse complement strand
CTTTTGTACCATCCCGAAAAAGTTTGATCGAGATATGTAGTATTTTACAAAACATAAACTACTTATAGCACATAATAACGGAGTGTTTTATTTGGTGAAAATTGTGTCTTTGAGAAAACTGCACCCATAAAAACTAATTCATTATATTTTAATAAATTAATAATATTAGAAAAACTATACGAAAAGTATAGGTTTTACCTATTTTTTATTAGATTGAACAGATGCGAATACCTGAAGACACAATTACTGTCCGTACAATTTATCTTGAACTGTAAAAGAAATCTTATACAAATGTACTATACGCTTGCGCTGTTGCGTTAACATTTGCGAGGCAGTGCAACATGCCCTTTACAACACGCAGCGCAGATACGTGGACCGTGGTCCGCGAGTATCTCGCTATAACCTTGCTTATGTGCGCAGTATATTTACAATCGTCGAACGACTACCGGCCGGCAATATTCTTCTGATGAAATAAAAATAGAGTTTTGTATATATATCTATTGTTATGTGCAAGATATTCATGTTCTTAACAATGCAAGTAAATCATTGGGCGTCCATCATGTAAATATGGATTTGCAAGTTTTTCAGTAATTTAAGTGGCAGTGTCTGCTGGAGCTGTTTTCATCATTTTTTGTTACAGTATTACTAATTGATGAGATTAAAAACTCAATTTATATTAAATGTGTCTCAATTTAAGATAGTACCGTCACTACTTCCCGATTTATACTTATTTAGAAAAGCTGCATTCCACGCATAAGCTGATTTAACTCGTTTTTTAAGGTTAAATGTGACTTGTTTGCTTTCAATTAATTTCTTTTATTATTTTTATGTACATAATCATAGTTTCCAACAATGGTAAATATTCGTCAAATATTTATCTCTTATAACAAAAAGTGAAAAAAAAAAAAAACTGTACAGTAACTTTTGCAAAATAATTAATTGAAACTTATTTCCCATAAGCCACTGTATTATCTGCGTGATAATGAAAACGTTAAAAACTTTGGTCACATTTACCCTAGTCGCAGAAAAAATTTTTGCGTCACTTTTGCACCATTATTTACCAGTATGTTATATTTTATCTAAATCTGTACGGTAATTCTATACCGACAGTACTATCTTAAAATATTTTAAGATAATATTTTAAAAGCATGTTTTGAACCTGAAGTAGAGGATGTATGCTATTTAAAATAAAAATTATAGTAGGTGTGCGCAGACGAGACGTCTTTAGGCATGGGCCTATAGTGCTCATGACCAAGGCCTCGCCCATGCAAGAGGCATGGTTCATTTTTTCTCTCTCCACTCTCACCACTACAAATAGTGATCATTAAAGTTAAAAAAATGCGTAGAGAAATTTCAATATTTGGAAAAGCAGATGTCAAATAGTACATTTCGACACGGGGGCGGAAGACGATTATTTCACTCACGAGACGTTTTTCGGCCGAGCGAAGCGAGGTCGAAAATTCGAGTGAGGGAAAAATCCTCTTACGCCCTAGTCTCGAACCGTATTTTTCATCACGAGAGCCGTAAAGTCGCTTCAAACATGCGATTTTGTGGTTAGAGTGACGAAAAATTTTTAATGCAACAGCGCTAAGGACAGAGAGAGATTGGTGGAGAATGCTCCAAATGGTCGCCTTGGTAAGGTGCTCGACTCGTCACAATGGAGTCGAGCAAGCCGTTGAGGCAGACAAAGGTTATGAGTTCTGTCTTCAGGACGGTTGCTCCTGAAGTCTTAATGAAGCGTCCGGGGAAGCAAAACTCAGAAGTGGGAGTGTCGAATAGGCCAGTTCCAAGGAAACTGAAGACAAGGTGAAGAAGCGCACGGAGATGACAGTTCACGTGCTCATGAGGAGTCAGACATCGAGGTATTGAAAGGGCAAGCCTCGATGTGGAAGAGTGGAACAAATGTGGTCAAATTATGTTAGTAATTTGATATGCAAGTAATATTCTGAATTCTTCTTTAAGTTCTATCTATCGCATTTTCGGTATTACAATAATTCAAATTATATGACTAACTATTCAAATCTATTGCTTATGGAAGAGTGGAACAAACATGGTCAAAGGTTATATAAGTAACATGATGAATCGATTTTAACATTTGAAATTCGTTTCTTTCGTAGTATGGTAGCAGAAAATAATTTTTAAGATTTATCGATTTCCTTTAAGAAAATCCATGAATCTATTATATTTTTATGTTTTATTTAAGAAAATACCTTTTTTCTGTTTAGTTTTAATTTTTTTTTTATTTCCATATTTAATATTTTTAAAAACTACTGTTTTTCTCGTTATGATGAAAATATGAGATACTACCGCTTAATAGTCGTGCCTATATATACTAATAATGTATGCGATGGCAATATGTGTTTGCTATTTATTATTTTTAATGTATTAACAATCGAAGTATTTTGCATGAATAAAACGACTCGATTTTTTAACTCTTGATATAGAAAATGCCCAAAAAAATAATTCTGAAAAAATATGCTTTTTGTCTGATCAATCTTCATTAGCATAATACGAAGCAGCCGAACAGCTAAGAAAACACTCAGTTTTGAAACCGTTCAAATATTAAGAAACTTTATTGCTTTTGCACAAATATAAATAAAAAATATTGACGATCATCGAACATTGAGCTGATACCTTTCAATTTGAAATTTCACGTTCATCTCGAAACACTTGATTTAATGAACTTCTTGAACTTATTTGCATCGTCTGTAAAGCGAATACACGGTATGTAGCACATGTTCAAATGTTATTCGGAAAACCATATTAATGTGTAAACACACGGAGAAAAATTCTACACTAAATATTAGAATAGTTCACCAGTAAAGCGATTGCAGACTATAAACATATGATATTTGATAATTAAGAAATTATTTTCATCCATGGTATTTTTATTATACATATATACTTTGCTATTGATATTTAAATTGAAATGAAATATTAATTTTTAATAAATAGTGTTTAATGAAGCTTTATTGATCGTCGGGAAAGTAATTTTTAGCAATTAAATTAAACAATAAATATATATATATATACCCTCTTCTTCAGGATTAGAAAGCCATAGTCACATAACTTTGATAATATTGCAATATTTTCAATAAGTAATGAAAAGACTAAATCTTTCAAAAAATCTCACTAAACACAAAAGTTAATTTGAAAAAAGGTTAATAAGAATTAAAAATTAGAATTGGTTTAAAATCTGATAAAATAGTACTTTTCGACATGGGTAGGAAAAACGTCCATCAATTTACATACCAGTGTCGAGCAATATTTTATACCATGAGAGCCTAAAAATCATGTTAAACTTGCGATTTTTAGGTTAGAGTGGTATAAAGGTTATTATTACTGAAGAGGATATATATACTGTTTAGGCCCTCAAAGTGTCGCAATTGTTATAATAAAAATAATTGCTAAAAATTACGTTCCCCGCGATCAATAAAGCCTTACACTTTTAAACAGTTCACACCTAAAGAACGATAAATTCAACATACCATTAAAATTTTTACCTTTGAATTAATTAATTTTCAAAAAATAGGTATATTACGTGAATTTTTAGACAAATTTTTCCTTTATTTTCTTAGATGAAAATGTTTACAGCAGATGTAAAAAGATGAATCTTGCAGCATAATATGTTGCTATTATTTTGCTAATTTGTTGCACAAGAATAAAGTTTCTTGCTGCAGCCGTTTCCGAGAAAGTTTGACCCCTCCTTCGAGGAAAGGGTATGATCAGTCGCTTAGCCCACTCCTGGAAAATTGTGTGAGAAGTGAAAAAGTGCGTGAGAAATAAATACTTCTCACACACTTTTTTACTTGTCACACGGTTTTCAGGGAGTGGGATAACCGGCTACTTCTCACACACTTTCCTCGAATGAGAAGTCGAACTTCTCGCATAATGTTTCGAAAAATAAATTATAACGCAATTATGATGATTACATGCAGAACAATTTCTTGTAGGCGACGTGCAAAAATCATTAATAAAATTATCACCATGAGAAACTTGTAATGTTACATCTTCAATCTGATATTTAATACTCTTGCATTGGCAATTATTACAGATAGATGCTTCTGTAAATCTTGGATAATAAAAGAGATGAATAGAATGAATAGAAAACAATATCAAGAGATGCCGCAATTGATACCTGAGAATGAATTTCAATCTTTCTATATATATATCGTTTGAGAGGGTGTGGGTTTCTAACGGTAGAGGTAGATATTTAGATAACTGCTGTGACATATTCTTAGAGCAAATAATTAGCAAAAAATTATACCACAAGATTAAATTACCACATTTAAATTGAATAAAGCATTAGTAAAGCTATATAATAATGTATACCAGTATATATTATTTATATAGCTTGTATTTGTCAGTTTATATTAGTAAAGCTATATAATAACGTATACCAATAGATTTTTTGCTATTTTAATTGAAACCTTTTTATCGTTTCATGTAGTTAACAATAATTTTTGTTTATTCAAAATTAAATTCAAATTACAGTTGTTTTACTAGTCACTCATGTGACTCGTGAATGACTCGTAAAACCGCAATTTGAATTTAATTTTGAATATACAAAGCAACGAGTGATTTGAAAGATGGAAATAATTTTTGTTATCATGTTGCTTCCAGTTTTTTATATTCTCTTATAATTTCGAATGAAAAAGTTGAACATAAATTGAATTTAAATTCTTGTTATAAGTCAAGTCTAGATCTCTTTTCCTTCTGATTGATTTATGAGGGTACGCATTATCGTCAACGCAGCACATGAAAAGATAACAGGATCGTCGATTGCGGGGTAAATCTAAGCTTTTCGCTTTACTTTGCGACTGTGACGTGAAATTTACACCTCCCGTGATTTATATTTCTTTGTGTATTTTCTTATTTTTGTCTCATTTTTTACTACGTGATCTTTTATTTTCTTCTGTCTTTCTCTCGTATAAATGTTTTCAATTTCCAAAGCAGCTGTGCCGAGTCCGTTGATAATGCACTTGCTATTTTCGTCTGAAAGATGTGACAAATCCAAGTGAAGTGGATTTTCGGAGTTTTATAATAAAATTCTGTCGCAAAGATAAAAGAACTAAAATTTTTTAAGTTATGGTGATGAGTGATGGTTATACTAAAGATAAAGAAGTCATGAGATTTGATTTTATGTTACTATAAAGTGAAATGGTAAAAAAATAATTTATAAAATAAGGAGATGGTGTCTGACTCAGATTAACCCAGAACCTACAATCCTAGAGGAAGACACATATTAAACACAAAATTGGTTTATTTTATTGTTATTTTTATTTATATTAAATATTAAAATTTCATTCTTTTGAAAGCTGGCAATTAGCATTTCGTTAATTGATGTTGATAAAAAATTTATAAGTTCCAATATTTAAAAAATAATGCAATTTACAAGTTCAAATATTTAAAAAGTAATGTAAATTAATTTAATTTTTAATTTAATTTTTATTTAATTTTTAATTTAATTTTAAGCAAAAAGCAATTTTTGAAAATGAAAAATCGAAATTAAAAAAGTATGTTACTATAATTCTTTCTGTTGCTTTACCCTCAAAAGAAAACACAAATTTTTAATAAAGTTATATCAAAATCTGTAAAATGTTTCCTGGCCATATGCCTATACACACCTACAATTAATTTTTTTTTAAATAGCATATGTCGACTCCTTGATGTTCAAACGTACTTCTATTATATTATCTCAAAACTTTATTTTAAGATTAATTTTTAATTAAGAGATACACTTGATATAATTTAAATGTTTTTAGTTTAATATTTTATATATTTATTATATATTGCATATTATATATAAATAAAAAAGATTAACTCCATAATTCGATGCGAATTATTTAGTAAAACAAAAAGGTGAATTAAAATATAAAAATTTTCAGCGGAAAAATGTCTTATCTTTCAATGAATGGTAAATTACTTTCTTACAAGATTAATATATCTTCGTTGACTGATATATATTAAACAATATTGTGGATATGGTAAATTAGAGAGGAAAGTCTGAAAAAATGTTTTGAAGATGTGAGAATGATAGATTAGTAGTACATAACTGTTTTTTTTAATTTTAGCTACTTTAAAGCATGTTTCACAACCTTTTTTGGATGCTATCCAATATTCTACAAAGAATACAGTGTTTTTTTAAAAGTACTTCCATTGAGATATTTATATTTTTTTTTCAAATCTTTATTTTCTTATTTTAAATAGCGGTACGCTTTAATTAAAAAAATGAAGATCACTTGCGAACTCAGTCGTATTTGCTAAAGAAGCTCATGACATCTAAATTCAATCATTCAACTAAATATTTGTTAAGATTTACTTCCGTGGTAGAAACGTAGCCGAGTTGATAACTCTAACCATTTTTTTAAAAACTAATATGTTTATTAGATTCAAAAAGGAAAGCCGAGTAAAATATTATCAGGGCTTGCGATACTAACTTCAAAGATACTGCAATTTAAAGATATGCTATAATGTTACAAGTATATCTATAGTGTGTCACAGTCTGTACAAAATTGTATGTTGCACAGCGTTTTTTTATATTTATATGATTTTTACATTGTTTATTTATATTTTAGTATCTTGTGGTATATAATTAATATATCTTATTGATAATGATCCAATTTAACGATGATAATATATCAATTATATTAGTATTATAGGCTATACAAATATAGTATTTTATTATATTTATAACTTCGTAATTTGAAAGATAAATGTTATGTGAAAAGGTTGAGGTTACGATCAGATGAGCCACTAGGCGGATCTAGCATATGTGACAGCGGCACTAAAAGCAATGGTACTTATAGTCGCCGCACGTATAACGATAACCTTGCTTTTTAAGAGGAGATTCTCGCTTCTTTTACTATTTGACCGTAATAACCGTAATTATATTCTGGTACTGACTCGTTGATATTTTATTGTAAGAAATTAATTACTAAAATAATATATTAACAGATAAATCTATACATAAATGTATACTTGTACGTATTAATACATATGACACATGACCTTTGCTTACCCACAACTGCGTTTTTGACTGCTTGGCTGTATGAGTGTTGGATAGTTGGGATTATCTAATAGCTGGCCAATTAACCAGCCAGACTCATTAATTTTCTACCAATTGCTATTTAATGTTAATTGATGAAAATTTTAAAAAGGCACATAATTTTCTTGGCTTCGCGGGGGCATGGAAAGCTATGCCATAAGTGTTCATTGTCACGAGGCCCAAGGAAATTAATAAGTGAGAGACCAGCGAAATGCATAGGAGTTTTTATCAGTTACCGTAACAGTATTTAAAAAAATAATTGGCAACTATGTATTAAGTGATCTGTTTGTAGCCTGATGAGGAGGGCCATTATGTATATGTATAGACTCTCGAAACATAGCAAGTCTTATATTTGAATAAATTGCAAATTCTGGTTCTCTGACGATCGCTCACTTCATTTTTCTCCTTAAGAATTGGATTAGCTGTTATGTTATGTTAAAGAATTCTGTTTAAACTTAACCATTATTAAATGATAATTTTTATTTGTTTTAAATAAAAGATGAAACCTTAATATGTTGGAATAATAAAAGAAATGTTAGATTTAAACAATATTTTTTCCTAAACATTGAGAACTCAAGTGAAGTTTCCTTAACTGATCAAGATCTACTAGGCCTATGGTGGTAGTTACTGCTAACAATCTCCAAAGTTTAAGATATAGCATTTTTAAAATTAAGCAGTAAATAAACAAAGTAAGTATAAAGAATAAGATTCTGAAATATTAAAGATAAATATGAAGGAATACATTAAACTAATTAGGATAATAAATCTTCCGTTCTGACATTTGAGTCATGCATACGATAGCGATATCAATCGAAGTAGACTTGTGGATTCTGAAAAAAATTATATTTAGAAAACAATGGTCAAACGATAAGAAGAATCTGGAGAAAGACCGATAACGTCCGATCAAGGAATTTTTTTGATTATTATTACGTTTATTGTCGACCGCCGTTATTCATTGTAGCCTATTTTTATTCATTCTCGGAGTAATTTTATACCTCTTTCCCTTATCAATTTCGCAACATCATTACAAATAATTCCATTTGATTAACTTAAGGATAAGTAAAATGAAGATAATCTACTGGTAAATTGAATCAGACTTAAGTGCTGATACTTACTTAATTTTTAATTTGATAAATTTGTGTATAGATTTTAATTTTCATTCATGGAATTTAATGTTATTAATATTAGGCCGGATAAAGAAGTATGAGAACCAATATAATTAACTCCTGCAAAAAATCGTTATTACCATTCCAAAGAACAGCTCAAAATACGTCGGATATGATCTTTTTTAAATTTTTTCAAATCTTTTTTTTTAGTTAAAAAGGCCTTAAAAAAGTTGTTGCATATTTGGGGTCTTGGTCGTTAAAATTATGGGTTAATAAATCGGCGATTAGTAAATAAAGCGTAGAAATTAAATAGTATAGTTTTTGCATCCTTTTCAAATGGTATTAGTTGATTTAACCAGACAAGAATAAACTGCTGATCTAAGAATGAGGAAGGCTACAAGGAGAATCAACTGATACCATAGATAGGTATACGGTAAGTACTAGAAGCATTGTAGTACTACCCCATCTATTTATACTTCTTGTATATAGCTTATAACAATGATCTATATGAAGAATCATTCAAATTTTACAAACAACAACAATTCTTACTCTAATCATCTTTTTTATCACTGTAACCTTTATGCATTCCTATAACGCCATTTTAAAAACCATCCAAAAAATTAAAATCAAAACAAAGTTTCGGCATCATTGTTACTATTTAAACCGCGATCACTACAGCTTCAATCTCTGATGTCACGAAAACTTATTATGAGAATATCCCTCCTTTTATCCGTTTACTTGAAATCGACGGTGTTTTCAGAACTTTCCATTCATCCAACTTGCGCTACACCTGTTCTCGTGGATACCGTCATTTCACCGATTGATAAAGCCAGCGCTTGCCTCGTACTTTTCCTGTCTTATCATCTTGGCACGCGATGCATTACTTATACATATACATACACATAAATGACGATGGACAACAGCCACGTGCGCCACGAGTTTTCCAATCGGCCGATGCCCCGGATATCGGAGACAGTGCGTGAAATTTACTTTTCACGTAGACATTTTTGTTCAGTCTGTTTAACTCTAGGTATGCTATGAATCATCGGGTATAATGCCCAACGCGAGTTTGCAGTTTTTGCTTCGCAGGCCAACATCGGACTATTGCGTTTGGAAACGTAATGATTCGAGAACAGTGCCGTTGTTACCTTTATGAATGAGTTAATTTTTTGGACTGTGATCGAGTATTTGTGGAATTTATAGCATTGCGAAGACACGGGTGCTATTAATTCAATGTTATTGATGTTCTTGTAGGCGGAACAAATGTCTTGAAATAAAAGAGGATTATTTATTTGAGCAGAAATCTACTTTTGACGATTAAATGCAGAAAAATATTAACTAAGAGTGATTTGTACCTGAGATAAGATTATTATTTCAAAGAAGAACTGAAATTGAAAAAATGAAATGGAAATGAAAGAATTAAAAACGATTTCTCATTAGCATCACAAGAAGTCAGATACAACAAGTATTATATATTACGAGAAAATATATCGTGCTATTCGCAAATTAACCTTGTTATATTCAATCTTTTGAATATAAAGTGAAAAATTATTATTACTTCATTTAACTGACAAAGATTTTTCTATTGGTCTTACAGTCTAATCAATATTAATGGGCAATCAGATTGCCCTTGTTTATAATCACCCCTGCAGAATCTGAAATAAACTTATATTTAACCCTGAAATTTAATGAAATATTTACCGACTTAAAGAAAATAATACGTAAATTAGGAAAATTTTCTTAATTCCAGAAAATCATTACTTGGATTTAATTCTAACAAATGAATATAATAATTTATAATTTTTTTCAGTGTATTAATACCGAAATAGCCGCCACATTTTACTGCTATCTTACAGTTGTATATATGGCTTAAATGCATTACACATTATTATACGATTCATTCGAGGTAAAACATACGCCACACATAGTCATATACGGTCCAGATAGAATCGTACGCGGTTCATGCAAACATTTTTTTCTTGAGTCATCAAGTAGACCATTTCATGCATTTAGCTCACAACAACTGATCGCGTCGTAGTCTAAAAATGATTTTAACGTCTGCACTTGCTGGAACAAAGTGACGCTACACCACCTTTGAAAAGACAAGCTATAGTTTTTACTGAAAATACCTCCTTGAAAATGAAGAATAAGGAATTTTTTCTGCATTATTATGATATTAAACACTGATTTGTGAAATATTGACTTTCACTTTATATACAAGTTCTATAAAAAGCTAACAAAATTAAGCGTTTTATAGGTATATCCAAGCTCAACTGTTTTATTTGACAAAATATTTAAGCACCCGAAATAGCCATTAAGATCGTTATTAACGTGCATGCAAACAGTACTTAAACGGTACTTCAGTGTGTACATATTTGCAGGATATTAAGAAAGACCATTTTACACTCACCTTCTTTGAATCGTTAAAGAATTCCAAACAGGAGCGAACGGCGCTATAGATATCAATCTCCTTGCCACTGCAGCAGAGTCATGCAACTACGTCTCAGGGCTCAACGCAACTTTCGCTTGAACCTAAACCGCTTACGCTCGATTTCGCTACGGCACGAGCGAAGTGTCATGATTTTATTCGCTCTTGAGTATTTGGCTCTCTCTACCCTCTGACCTGCCACTTATTGATTGTAAACCAACTGCTGCAGCTTGTAGGCCTCACGTTCAAGAAATGCAAAACTTTCCATTGCCGTCGTACTGACTGAAGCTTCTTTGTTTCTGGACAGACCTGAAAGAGTGCGGATCTATCTTTGAGAGGCTTTCTCTAAGTTTAATTGTTGAAAATTTTAAAAAGCAGTCCATAAAAAAGTATAAATAGCATGCAAATGGTCTCCAGCGATCTGTTTAATAAACGCGCGGTTCTGAGTCTGTCAACTCAGCTTAACGGGATTCCTTTTCGACAAGTAATCTGAAGATTCGCGCAGCTTTATTACAACTGCTTTTTATCGCTAATGATGCTATTGACAAAAATGTGATTGGGTTAGGTATACAGATATTTATCTATATAAATAATGCTAGCGCGTAAAATTTAATAACATTAACCAGATTGTTTTCTCACTTATACAATTATATACATAACTAACTGATCGATTTTTGAATTATTAATGCTTTTCGAGTACAAAAATATTGCGGTTCTCAGTTATAAGCTGAACTATTGGCTCTCTTTATTATTAGCTTTTAGTATATCATCATTTATCTTATTGATATAATATATCTCACTTAGATTATCAGTAATAACGTTGAACTTTTTTTCCTTTGAAATTTGTTTTCCTGAATATTTTTAAAATGGATTCCCTTAACGATAAAATTTTGTTCACTGCTCTAACGTGCAAATTTATGTTTCAAATCAGATCTTTTAAAAGTCTTGAAATATTGTTTCGGTATATACACGTCTAACCGTATAAGACACATTTTAAGATTCTTCACGATATTCTACGAAATTGGCCGGCAAATGCACTTTTAAACGTTATCGTTATCCAAAATTATATTTTTCTATTTAATTCGACCTCATAATCGTCATAAATTTCGCATATCTACAGATCCGAGAATGTCTATATAAATACTAGCGCAAAATACTCGTATACGCACCTTTGGAACCCCGAATAACGTCTATAGGCTTTCCCTCTTTCTTTCACTCCGATATCGCTGAACTGTCAAAGCAGCGATTATGTAACAATCTGAAATCTCCCTATACCTCGCACAATGTCAATGCGCGTCAACACACTGCGGCTCAATCGCTCAGCTCGCACACTCGTGTACACTGTGCAAAAATAGTGACGAAACGCGTCGCGGATAAAAAAGATGCCCGCGAAGAAAAGCTACAAGTATAGCCGTGCTGGTATAGCGTTGAAAAAGTTCGCGGGAGCAACTGCGGCGCCGCTGAGCGCGTGCTACGTGCAGGTGACACGATACAACACACAGGCGGTCCGATGCAATAATACTTTAGGCGGGCAACTGCCACCGCCGCTGCGACCACGACCTATACACGATATATACATATGCTCTCTTTCTTTGCTCTATAGAGCACGCCGCGAGCGACGAGGCGAGCATGGATGTATATACGTGTATTATTGCGCGTAGACACTCGCGCGCTAACCGAACTTGTGTCATGTCTCCGCGATAATATTGGCAAGTACTTAGACTTTGCTGCCTCTGTATATGCATGCTAGTTTTGTATTTCGCACTGCGCCATGCATCTGCCTGTGTGGCCTGTCTCAGACTCTGCCCGCGTAAAATTCAGTTTGTCGGGCGTGAGAAGTCAGCTGTTGCTCATGCGTGTGTGCGTGTGTGTGTGTGTGTGCGTTAGTGGAAATTTAAATTTACTCGCGGAGCGGCTCACGCGCGCGACTGAAAGAGAAAACAGCGAACAGGAGAGGTGGAGAGAAAGAGAGAGAGAGAGAGAGAGAGAGAGAGGGACAGGCATAAAGAGGCTGTTGACTAGCGAGAGAGGGGAGGGTTACAATACTCTTTTCTAAATCGGTGCGTCGATCGCGGGCCTGCGAAAAGTGTGCTTGGCTCTTGTATACATGCATTGCGTCGACTCTGCCACCGGAAAGTCTGTATATGCAAATGCATATGTGAAGATCGGGAGAGTCTAGACGATTCCTTGGCATGCTGTCGATTTGAGTGTCTACATGTCGCTCGAGAAATGAGGAAAGGAGAGAAAAAGATAACTCGATGTTCGATTGGTGTGATAACAATACAAGTTTGAATAAGCTACTTATTTAAATGTTCTATTCGTAAATTACAGAATCTAAATCTACTTGTGTGCTGCGTAATTTTTTTGTTAAAACGTTTGTATCAGCGTCTGGTGTTAGGGACGATGAGTAACAGACGTTTTAATAAAGGTTGTTATGAAGATAAGAGATACTAAACATTTTTTTTGGAAAGCATTTGGGAGATGATTTTAGAAAAGTATAAGAAACTTTCTTGTTATTTATAACGTTTATTTCAGTGTATTAAGTGATTTCTTAAATATGCAGGATACAATCACGTATACAAAAAGAAATTTTGTATATTAGTCCTAATGTCCTTAAATTGTAAGAAATTCATGAAACATTCATGGCTTTGAAATTTTTGAAAGTTCATTTATTTTCTCATTAATCGATAAAACTGAGAAGAAAAGTTCTTCATGCATTTCTCAATGAGGTTTTTATTAAAAAATCCATTTATTTCGCTTTTCATTATTCTTTGTAATTTCGGGTACTATTTTTGAAAATAAATTTTATACAGTCGGTACTCTAAAGCGAACGAAATTTGAAATTACGATAAATCTTACAGATAAGTTGATCAGTTCGAATACTGACCAATCCTAATTCTAGTTAAGTTTTCAAAATTTTGATCATTAATTAAATAAGTGCAACTAATTTTTAGAGCACTACCTAAATGTAGATAACAAATCGTTGTATGACTTTCTTTTGATAATTAAAGTAGAAACTATATGAGGTTCTTAGATAGGCATATGTTTATTTTATTTTCAGATAATAGACAATCGGCTAATTCAAATGTTAACTTGAAATTGCTAGGGGAAGGTGGAACAGCAGTGGCACCCTAACTTTAATTCAAGATCGTGGTAAAGTATTGAAATATTCATATACCTAAGTGAAAGTAATAAATAAATAGATAAACTCATCTAGAAACAGAATCTACAGTTAAAAGATTTTATTTCATGTTATATTTTATACTAATAAATCAAAAACCTTTAAAAGTACTCTACGTGCTCCCTAGTGGGGCACAGATAATACAGGCATAGGGCACGAGTAACATGTTTATAATTATTAAATTAAGTACTGCAAAAAAAGATGTATATATATATATATATATATATATA
>UELV01088633.1:0-33360 GCA_900490015.1 Megastigmus stigmatizans | reverse complement strand
TTTCGGAGAGGTTCGTCATGTGTGCGCTCTTTATTGTTTATGTAACGCAGAAAAAATATTATGTCAGGCAGCTGATGTGCGTAAATTTAACTTAATGCGTTAAGTAATTCTTGAATCGGTTGCAATTTTTACAGGATACATGTATTTCCTATAGTCTTTACTTTTCATCTAAGCTTTTGGTTCATTCAATTAAGTTTTTAGAGTTGCACGTGTTTGGATGTGTGAAAAATGGAATGTGCACAGGAAGCGGAAAATATATTTTTGGAAGTCAAGCGAAGTTTATGAATAGAGGTAGATTCTCGAGTTATTTTCACAGAGGGGTAATAACAAATATTTTCGGTATCACAGGGAATGAAGCTTACGCCGAAAAAGCAAAACTTAGCAAAAGCTTGTGTTTGCGGGCAACAAGTATATACAAATTATACTCTCCGAGTAGGCTTTTACCACCGAAGCCGGCTATTCATTTGACATCGATATGCAGGGACTTGCGCGTATTCTCGTAAAAGCCCCAGAATAATCGCTCGCTCGACGACGTGTCGAATGAAGCGTGCAACAATTGGATGAACACGATACTCTCGAATAGAAATAATAAAAATAAATATCTCGACTCACGCGTGTATTATAGCTCGAGCTAACTGGTCGAATATTTCGATAGGGTATGCCGTCGATTATAATTAAAGTATTGCACCCGATGCATTGTATTCGGTCGGCAAAAATTTGGCAGCTGCAATGACAGAGAGTAAAGGGAACGTGCAGCGCGTGTACCTATAGGATGTAAAGAAAGGCGGCACATTGAAATAGACCGATGATTCAAAGCGTTCATCATCCGCGAGCCCCGCGTTATATGAATATAGATATTGGATTATGGATATTGGCGAACGATAGATTTTGCAAGAGAAAGAGAGAGAGAGGAGCTGAGAGAAGAGAGTAGGTATAATCAGAAGAGGAAGGAGTAGGAGAGTCTCGCTGAAGAAGAAGAGGAGGAGGAGGAGAAGAAGGAGAAGAGGAGGAGGAGGGAGACGAAAAGACGGTACGAGTGAGAGAAGGAGGTGGATAGACAGAGAGAGAGAGAAGGAGAAAGAAAAGATGGGTATAGAGAGCAAGGGGACGGGTAGAAGGAGGAAAAGTGGTGGAAGGTGGTGGTGGTGGTAAAGTTTTTGAGATGGAGAAAGAGATTTAGCCTGGTTAGTTGACGCGCGGGGCCCCGGCGACAGGGACAGCCGACAAAAGTGCGAGAAAAAGGGATAGGAGAACACGCTTGGGAAAATCGGGTGAGAAAGAAAGCGACCAAGAGAGAGAGAGAGAGAAAGAGGCGAGGAGAGGATAAAACGGTGCTTGCAAAAGCCAACGACGATACGAAAAGGGCAAGAGGATTTAAACAGAAAACAAAAAGTGCTGGAGACGAAATTCAAGTGTGACTAAAAAAGTGCTAGCCAAGTGACGAGGACGTAGTATATATAATCCAATTTTGAAAACAAAAAAAGAGAGGATAAAGGACGCGACTGATTGAACGACGAGACGAATCGAATCCATTTTATATAAATACGAATACATTTTACCCCTTTTTATTTATTTATTTATTATACGACGTGTGTTAAATAAAACGAATTTGACACGTGGATAAATCAGCGAGACATATAAGAAGAAGGCCCCCCGAGTTTATCCGAGAAAAGAGATTTTTTTCCAAGTCTTTATTTTCAAGTAAGTTATCAATCATCAGGCTTTTTACACAGGAATGCATGTGGGAGTGACTGTCCGTCCATCCATGCAAAAGGGCATTAAATTACAATATGGAAGAGGTGCAGGAGATAATAGACAGAGTGCGTGAGTGTGAAAATTCAGCTCGATCGGTCGACGATATATAAGCCACGAGGCGCATTACGGGTGTAACACGGCTCGGCGAGATTTGTGTCGTGATGCAACGCCGTGGATCAACCATCACCCAGCCGCGGGGTATATTTATATACATGTACATATACGTACGCGCCGTGTATAAGCGTGTAAATATATTTATAAACTGCACTCTCTCTCTCTCTCTCTCTCTCTCTCTCTCTCTCTCTCTCGCTCGCTTTAACACACACTTGGTCTATCTATCTTCTCTCGCGAGTCTGCGGAGAGCGACTTTTTATCTGCTCTCTCGCTCGCAAGGTATTTCTCGCCGATCGAAAAGCTCGCGCTGAGCGTTTACGTAAGGTATCCAACTTTTCCGACTTGTCGCGCGCTAAGTAAAAAAAGAGACGAGATATACGTGCGAGGGAGAGAGAGAGAGAGAAAGAGAGAGAGAGAGAGAGAGAGAGAGAGAGATATAGGAGAAGGGGCGATGTAGGTAACTGGGCTCGTTGTTCGCTTATTTTTAGAGAATGTAACACGAGGAGAAGAGAGTCCGAGCTTTTACTCTGCGCGCTGCGAGATGAAGAAGCTCGCAAGCTCGATCGACTCGTGAGAGAGCGAAAGAGGGAGAGAGAGAGAGAGAGAGAGAGAGAGAGAGAGAGAGAGAGAGAGAGAGAGAGAAAGAGTCCCCATCTGTCATTGATGCGTGGGCTCGGCACCTTTTATCCTTTCCACATTTTTGAGCGCGAGCGCGCGCGCGAGATCGCTCGATTTAAAAATATATAGGGAGAGAGAGAACGAGAGCGAGAGAGTGCGACACGCGCACGCGCGCCCCGGAGCTTTAGCGGATGGAACAACTTTTGAAATTGCTACCGAACTCGCGCGAACTGAGGTGATTTTACACGGTGACTCTTGGATTACGCACATATACACTTTATGGTTCAAAGGGTTTGGCTGGCATAATTTTAGTAGCTTCAATTTAAGTGCTCAAGTCCAAAGTATCCATGTGCATGTATAAGTCGTGGGTCGAAAGTTCAATTTCTGCATTTGCCAGGAGCAATAGGTGAAAAAGCGTTTACGTTTACGCTTACATAATTGTTACATCTCGAGGCCCTATATACGCATAGGGCGAGTTTCGTATACCAATTTCCAAACAGCTGTCATCTCGCGGACTCTCGATCTCAGCTTTTCAAATTGCGATCTCGCATATATAGTTTTCGTAGATCCCATCTACCGGAGTTCGAGTATACCCGTATATATTCAAGAAACTTATCTCCTGACCGAATCGCATCGACGCCGATATAATATACAATATTCATTTATAGGCGATCCTTCCCCCCCGGGTCGCCATATAGTCACGCCCGCGTTCCAGCATCGATTCTCCCTTTCTCTTCTCTTTTCTCCCTAGTTTTAATGTGTCTCTGCGCTCTAGCTTCCTCCTCTCTCTCTCTTACTCTGACTCTAACGCAGCAGCAGCAGCAGCAGCAGTACACTCTACACACACACACATTCACACGCACACTCCCCGAGTCCCGAAAGCTTCATAGTTTTGGCGCCGTCCCGCGATCGCTTCAAGAATAGCCGCGACCAAAAATAAATGTCGGCAGAAACAGCACAAGAGATTTTGTACTATAATAAGCGGCCGCGCGCACACCAACACCACCACCACCGCGCCTCGTTCGCGCATAATATCGATGCTCGCGCGCAGTGCTGCTGCTGCTGGTGCTGCTTTTTACTATTGCTCGCAGGCTCCCTCGACCTGCGGATCATACAGACACCGACACAGACGCGCGCCACAGTTGCAGCGCATGCTATTGACCTGCTATATAATAATTCTTGGCAGATTCGTCATTCCCTCGTAGGTTTTTCGCGCGACAAACAATACTCTTACGTGCCGGCTGAGGTATTTTTAGTAGGGGTGGGATATGCGGCTTTAAGGCTTATATATATTATATACCGACGAGCGCGCGACCATCGCATCGTCGTCGGATACTTTATCGGATGAGTAAAGTGTCTTAAAAATACATTGTCCGCGCTTGTTGATGGATAGCTGCGGGGGATCTGAGTCATTTGTTTAACCCGTTAAGGATCGATGAGTTTAGCGCATGTTGTTAATGAGAGAGAGAGACAAAATGAGGTGTAGATGATGTTTGTTTCGTGAGTCTGATTTTTCTCATGCTCGATTTGTGGGGAACGAGTTTTCTTTTTTTTTTTGTTAACGCCGCCCATTTGTAAGGCGGCTAATTTGAATGTCCGCAACTCTAGATTCGGGCGCTTATAAATTATTACGAGGCCTGTTATCTATATAGATCGATGTGTATAAAGTGTAAAATGGTTAGAACGTTTGAACAAACAGGGGTTTTTCTTATGCTGTTTTAATCCTCGTTAAATGCATCTCATTCGCGCGAGAGATCAATTAACTTCTGTAAGAAATCCTATATTGGTTCTTTCTATCCAGTTCTGTTTAACAAATATATATATACGTATTTGAGGATGTATAAATATTTCATCTCAAGTTTCTTCTCGGGATCCGTTCAGTATTGTTCCAATGACCTGAAAAATGTTGTGGCTTGAAGGAGAGAAAAATTGGTATTCTTTTTTCCTGAAAAAAAAAAAGCATTCTAAATTGTATACGTAATGAATCTTGTAGACAGAAGTGGAAACTGTCAGACTCCGTCAGACGTATTCGCAGTTTTAGGTCTTTCACCGCTTCGATCGCGGTAATCCTTTTTTTAGCTGCTTTCACTTTTCTCGTTAGTCACGAAAGAATTTGTTTAACTTTTTTTCACGCTCTCGCGCTTGGCACGCTCTCAGTAAAAAGTGCGAGAAAAAGATATGTTTATTCCGCCCCGATCCAGATCACTGGTAATTAAAAGTTCATTTCTTCTTTTAAACGAAAGTATCGTATTGAGTTTATGTAGTTTACATTAAGCCTGTTGTATCGTTTCTAACAAGTTGTAAAATCAAGAAATTATTGTAAATCCAGTATATAATTCGATCGTTCTTTTATGTTTTAATACTTATCGTGTCAAAAATTTAATCGCGAATGCCATATTTCAATCAACGAAGGATATAATTAAAAATTTCGCGTAACGATAACGACAATTTGCCAACGTAAAGCAGTCAATTCTTCAATCGTCGATGCGCCACTTATTAAAAGGACAATTTTGTGCAATAGAAAAAGAAAATTCAGCAACAAGTCCAGCTAAATATAAGAGCCGCGCGTCGGTGGACGCGAGCAAACATATATACTCCGCAACTTTCAACATTGAAAAACATTCCTCGCTCTAAATTCGCACACCAATTAAAACAAGCAGCTCCGAAAATTCCGTACGCGCGGCCGACAAAGTCTAATAGGAGCCGCGAATGCGCGCAAAGTGTTGGGTTTTATCGCAAAAGCCACCCGTGGACAAATTGGCTTTCTTCGCGGCCGACACAAATCGGAGAGCTTGTAATTTTCGCCCGCCGAAAAGTTTGGGATTATTCGCTCGTGCTTGGTGGACAGGTCCGAAACAATGTCCCGTTGGCTACGAGCGATTCTTCACTGGCCGAGAGATCGAGCGCCGGGCTTGTACATCCACTGGCTTTTTTCCGAATACTCGCATCCCGCAAGTGGACTGCTGCTGCTGGCATAACATCAAGACAGTCCCTCACTATGAGAAATTCGATAGTTTACTTGTGTAATATTTGGCTCGTTCCCGCGCTCGCATAAGACGAATTCTTTTCCAGGACAATGTGCTCGCTCAGGATTTCGCTACGGTGCATGGGCGCGATGAAAGGTCGGCTTTATTCGCCGCCGCCGAGAGTTCAAGTTTCCGCCGCGTACTCGATGCTGCAATAGACATCCCCGGATTTTCCTCTGTGGGGGGTATCTTTTTAGACCTAATGACAAGTGGAGAGGCTGTCGTTTTTATGGATGCACGTCGAGCTTTTCTTCCGTTGGATAAAAAGAGCAAAAAAAAAAAAAATAGAGGAATACGCGCTGATAATTTAAGCTGCTGACCTTGTATTGTTTAAGTAGCTCAGAAGCGCTGCGCTATTCCTGTGTAGAAATAGCAGAGATTCGGCTGCAAACCACTTGGAAAAACTGCTCCATTTTTCAATGTCATTCGCCGCCTTTGCTGTCCGTTTTATTTTTAACTTTAGTTGCTGCTCTGAAGCACAATTAAATCAACAAGAATTTTGCGAGATCGAAAACGTTGATAGACGAAGGCTTTGTAACTCTGGGCGAAAAATCTAACGATTGCTTATTAAGTTAATTGCCAAACGCTATAAAAATAAATCATTCGAGTTGTCGTAAATGTGCGAAATAAATTCGGTATTACAGATTGAATGTTGATCCATAGGCTTAGCTCTGTTTCTAACATCAGAGAGAAATATCGAATGAATAATTATGATTCTTACAGGAAAAGTTATAGTATCAGGCAGAACAAAAACTGTAATGTTATAGTCTGCGTTCTATCAATTTTCTCCGAGTACACAGAGAGAAAGGTTAAATGACCAATTTCAACATTTGTATAGGGAAAAGAATGGTTTACTAAAAATAACTATAGTTTCTAGTATATTGGCGAGATACGTTAAAACTTTAATTTATGCTAATTTATATATATCAATTATATTGTGATATAAGCTATTTGAATATATATTGATATTTGAGGTTGATGTATTTTACTCTACTGAAAAGTATAGTTTTTAGTAAATCAATTCGTCTAATCATCGTACGTACCGTCGTTTCGATAAAGAAACGTTTTTCTTGCGAATATATTTTTTTTTAATTTATGAGAATCAATTTCCTTTTTTTGTTTTCATCATAAGTGTAGTTTACATCAAAATCAAAGTTTTAAAATTGCCTTTTCATACGAAAGATTGAAATTTGTTCAAGTACAGTATTCAGATAGAACTTTTTCCGCTAGCTAAATTGAGGTAGAAGGTTTTTTTTACCGTGCCGACGATATTCTCTAATACCAAATTATGAAAAAAGCCAAAGCAGCCCATTCGAATTCTTCAAATATATGAATCGCTACAATATTATTTTGAGAACTACCACAGAATATTTATAGTTTAGTTTGAAAATATAGAAGAAATGTAGTCTAATTTAATTGTTGAATATATATAGAAATAATAAAATTATACTAAATAGCAGAAGAGGTAATTAAAGTGGGAAATGGGTAATAAATTAAGAAATAATCGCAAATTAAATTTTCTACTGCAGTAGTAAAATTTTACCAAAGTATTATGACAAAAGTAGTAATGGGTGTCGCATGCAATTTTGCAATTTGCATTTCAGATGCAGAACCGATGGCCAAAAAACTTTCAAATTCCACTTTCAAATTTTATATGCATATTACGCAAATTGGGGGAGTTATTTACAAATGTAAATATTATGATTCATTACTACTTTTGGCACTCATTTTTTCTATGTAAATGATCCATCACCACTGAAGTGTTTAAAGTAAAGTCTTTACTGAATTAATTTTTCATTCATATTTGAACTTGTATAAGTTTAAAGAAAATTAAAATTTCTGTACGGAACCAGTCTTATATGAAATTTGGTAAATTATGTACACTTCTTTGCTTTTATTTTTAATTTGACATAAAAGCATATCCCAGAGGTAATGTAGTAGGAATTAGTAGTAAAAGTAGGTTGTAAAAGTTAAAACAAAATGACAATACCAACTAATATTTAGTTTTGTATTTCTAGTAAAATTTCCAAGATACTAGGGTGAAATAACCAGAAAAGTACTCATTTCCGCATAAATATAATTGGTATGGTTATATTGCAAAGACTATATCACCAATTTCGATTATTTATGTTATTTATGATAAATACTAATACCGATGTATGCTGTATAATATGGGTAGGATATATACATAGAGTCGGAACAATATTGGAAAAGTGTGGCTAGTAAGTTGATTGGCAGGCCCACGTTAATTTCAATACATATAGTCCATATATTCCAATACTTAAATGATTTATAATTTCTCATTGCTTTTTAGATATTAATGTTAGTGAAACAATAAATTAGTTTACTCAAAACATTTTCTAAGCTTTGATGACGCCCGAATAAGGTTCATATGTTTTGAAATACATGTAAAATCGCGGATCCAAATATAGGTCATAGTTTTCCAATGCTTGGTGTAAGTTTTGCTCCGACACTGTGTATATACATTTCCCACATATATCGAGCATATACATCGGTATTAGTCTTTCCCGTAAATGGCCCATACATTGGAGATATCTTTTGGAACATACTAGCCATACAGATTATACTAACCCAACGTGAAACCGCGTCGAAAAACCAGCCCATAAAATATCTCATATAATCCGAATCTCATATACATAGTCCGATACTAAAAGGTGTCGTTGTGGGTGCGTCGTTGCAGGTGGCGAGGGTCGATGGTGGTGAAAGACGGCGGCACCTCGTGAGTCGGTGAACAGGCGCAGCTTGGGAGGTGGTTCCGGTACACCAAGGGACATTAACGGCTTGAGGCGAGTATCGCGCGGCCCGCGGTAGTGAGGCGCTGGGCGGGGGCCCACTATCCCCCAGCCAGAGTCAGGAGCAGCATCAGCCACCATGGGGGTGGCCGACGACTTCGCGCCGAGCTTCACCCAGAAGCCCCAGCTGAGGCAGGAGGACGAGGGCAACCGGCTGATATTCGAGTGCCAGCTGGTCAGTTTGCCCAAGCCCGAGATCACCTGGTTCCGGGGCGAGACCCAGCTGGCCGAGGACGACAGGACCAACTTCAAGATACAGAGCATCGGGACCAACAAGTTCCTCGTGGTCCTCGAGCTCGATGACGTCATTGAGACGGATGCCGGCCTCTACAAGGTCAAGGCCAAGAACAAGATGGGCGAGGTCGCCGCTTCCATCAACCTCAACTTTAGCCGTGAGTAGACCTCGTCTGATTCGATCCCTCCTTGCTCCCTTCTTTATCGAGTACCTCGCCTTACGACTATCTTTGAGCATTTTTACGCTACCTGTACGTGTTTACATGGCGACTGGTTAGATTTCTGTTATATGTCCAGTCGACGTGTACTACTTTCGTGCAGTGTGTGCAACACTTGTTGCGTACTGCTTATTTTCAAAATCTTCTCGCTTACACTTTCCTTCTTTAATGATATCGCTAAAAAGAAAAAGACGAATTAGTGTTAACGTGGGTTATGTTTTCCAGCTGTGGATGAGCCTAGAGAAAAGTAAGTGGAGTCGCGGTTTAGCGTGAAAAGAGTTATTCTTTTTTTCTTTTTTTCTTTTTTGTTTACTTTTGCCGTGATATCGTATGCGCTTACTGCTTCAGATATAACTGCTTCTTTATAAATGCTTCACTATAGCGACCAAACTTCGAACAATAAATATTTTCGATAATCAAAGCTAGAAGAGAAACGTTGTGCCTCGTTCGCGTTGTAAACAAAATTCAGAGTAATTGCAATGAAAGAGGATTCGACATTTATGCGAACACCTCCGCTCGCTATGCCGCATGTAACGCTTGTGTTTATGATTTTAGCGGCCGAACCGGTGATAAAACGGTGAGTGTGGCTTTTGGTGAGAATCACAATTGCTCGTGCCTCCTTTTGCCGTTTTGCGTATATAAGTCCCAGTGACCGATTTTATCGATATTGTGTGACAGCCAAAACGAACTAAACGTACGACTGTTAAATGTGTTGATATTTGTTTCATTCCTACTATAACTGTAACATAAAACTACAACCTATTCGAATAAATTATTATAGTCATTACTAAATTTGATCTAGAAGATAGAACGAGTTTTTGAATGTTCTATATATAAATAAAACTTATATATTCCCAAGTTCTGAAAATCTATCCCAATAATCGTAATACTTCCTCAATAATCTTTAACGACTCATTAACAAATTACTTATAAGATTTTTAAAAAAATGATAAATATACTTTGTGTGCTGTTTGAGTTAACTGATTGATTCGACAAAGTGGTGTGTTTTTGCGAATTAACATGGATTCGAACACTGGATGCACGTAAATGTTGGGATTTATTCTACAGACAAATCGACGGTATCGCACCGACTTTTGCGAAAAAGCCTTCAATCAGACAAGAGGATGACGGCAAGCGACTGGTATTCGAGTGCCGCATAACCGCTGATCCAACTCCGAAGGTCTCGTGGTTTCACGATGGCGATATAGTTACCGACTCTCCAAGGCATAAGGTGATCATAATTTTCAATTTTAGAAAATTCAAAGGCTTTTGCACGCGGCCCCGCGGCACGCGTATATTATCGTTCCGCGAAACCGCGGCAAACAGTTTTGTCAAACTGCCGCCGTGTGTATCGCGGAACGGCAATAATAAATTTTCCAAAGCTCGCGCGTGCACAAAATTTATTTGCGGCTGGTTTGTCGAATCGTAAAGCGTTTATTCGCGGATCTAGTCCTGCAATTATAATGTTTTAATTCCCTCGATTGCGTTTTCTCCGTTCCAGCTTACCGTCGACAAAGACGGACACTCGTACTTTGCGAGCTTGGAAATAAAAAACGTGACCGTCGAGGATGCAGGAAAATACAAGGTCACAGCGAAAAACGAACTCGGCGAGTCCAACGCCACGATCTCTCTCAACTTTGACAGTAAGTTACTAAGCACAATTTACGCCATGGCTTTACTAAGACGCGACCTCGTTCTTTTTTTTTTCTGTACACGATCATGTCAGTAATATACATGTACACTTAACCCTCACGAATTGTCATTACATCTGGCATTATACGATTCGATGATGCTCATCCATCACATCTTCACATGTCGATCAAATCAAACGAAAGGAGATACCGAAATTCCATTAGCTTCATTTTGACGCAGTTTTTTTTTTAAAGGTTTCATTTAAGCAAACAATTCTATTTTAAACATAGATTTGCCTGAATCCAGTAGATATTTTTCAATTAATACTCTGACCCTGCACTTGCGATGTATGGGTTCATAAGTTTGCGCATCATTCATTCTGCACATTTTTTAATTGAGCAAAAGTCAAACAGACGGATCATAGTAAACAAAGCCGTAAGATCATAAATTCAAGCACAGCATTATTTGTACATATAACTTGTAAATAAAAAATATAGCACCGAAATATCATATGTATGGACCATAAGTAGAAGCTTAAGATGAAAGGTTCAAAAAATCACAATACACAGATTTTGGTATCTTCTATCCCTAATAGTATTTCGTAAAACAGATATACGTAATAAACAAAATGCTCTAATTATTGATACACACGTGTAAAACACTGCAATAACAAATCAGCTAAAGAGTCAGCATAAGGGACGTGACAAAGATAGAGATATAATACGGGTGGAAGGGGATCGGGTGGGTATTGGGGAGATGAGAAATAGAGTGAGACACGCAGCTAATGTAGAAAAGTGGCGGATTGCGCAGTGCCAACAAGATTAATCAACACACAGTATATAACGCACCACTGCTTGACACGTATATATAATCTGTTATACGTCCCGCGTACATTAACTCGAGATGCGCTAAACGATGCGACACGAACATAATATATACTCCTCCCCCCCCCCCTTAACGTCGAAAATTAACCTTTTTCTCTAATTGATAACTACACATTTGAGGCCTCGCATTGCGAAAGTCTTCGTAACTTTTTGGCAGTTTTTTTTTGGACTACCATGTATAACCGCAGTTAACGTATTACACGATGCCGTAGTAGATTTTTTTTCTGTGGTATTAAAGCGACTTAACATTTTAACGCATTAATGCGTGTAAGGTTTTTGTTACTTCTTTAATACATATTACATTATATATATCTATATATATATATATATATAAAATATATATTTATTGACAAATAAAACGAAGAAATAACGAAAGATAACCATTGAAGATCGTCGCAGCTTTGGGCCGTGGATCTTGCAACATCCATAATTTAGTACTTATATTTTGTGATTTTAAATAGTTCTGTAGTTCTGGCTCAAAAGTGTGACAGCACTTTTCGTGATTAAAATTAATCGTAACACAACACTAGAATAATTCATTTTAATTTCATTAATTTGTATAATCATTTTAATCATACGTTTTTTTTTCTCGCAACAGCGCTAGCTAATTTAGTGCCAACCGTCATGTATTTTATTTTGCGCAATTATTACTGTACCGTACATAAAAAAACTAATCACTCTTCTCAGCAAACAGCGATTACCAAATAAAACTAATTAGGAACATAAGAAAAACAAAAAGGGAATGCAGTATGTGTGTCGGTATACGGTAGACAATGAGCGAATGATGTAAGGAATGCGTGTACTTGTACGTAACGATCTATTCTTCCAAAATCGGTTCGATCATCATTTCGTCGTGGCAACTAGTCGCTGGGTGTGTTATGATATATAAGATGAGCAATGCTTTCGCGAGCAAGTGGTTGGATGTCGTTCTTTTTTTTTTTTAAATTCAGGCGACGAGGCCCCAGTACCGGACGACGGTGTCAAACCCACATTTACCGAACGACCAGTCATCAGGCAGTCCGACGATGGGAGTACTATAACCTTCGAATGCCGGTTAGCGGGTGACCCGAAACCTAGTGTCAAGTGGTAAGAGTCTCTCCAGCTCCGTAACAAACAAATCTTATCAATGACCGAAGCATGGAACTATTCCCGATCTACTATTAGACCAGCGCTATCCAACAGTTGGCTTCGCACCCACTTTTTCTCTTTATTATTATTGCCATGTTTTCTGCGACTCGCGCGCGATACGTGTATAGTATACATAGCCGAGATGAAATCACGAAACGCCACGAGCGCTAATTTATTTGGCAGCATATCGAGCGGCCAGTCTTGAATTTTGATTTAAACCAACTGATTTTCACGGAGAATTAAGCTCGATGATGATAAATCAAAGCCCGACGCGTGCAGTCTATGCGATATTCTCCAACAATATGCGATCGTAATCGAACCTATATTTACGAATTCCTCGGATTGGCCAATATCCGCGAGCCTGAGCAAGACTCTAGCAGCACTATTTCCAAGCGCTAAGAACATGGCAAGAGACGTATAATAAACAGAGAACCGTGCGCGTGCGGAGAGGCTGGGAAATGGTGCCAAACGGTGGATAATCTTGCAGAGCATGCATTCTTTTTCTCGAGTCTCTTTGGACGCTCTCGGAGGTCAAAGAGACATCAACAAAAAAAGAAAAAAAAAGTAGCCGCTAGGCGAATTGCGAGAGAAGCGGACGACCAATGTGTTTTTCTATGATGAATCTCCCAGGTATCACGGCACGGACGAGCTCAACGAGGGTGGCAGGTATCAAATGTCGATGGAGCTAGACCAGAAGCTCTATCACTTGGCTAGGCTGCAAATCAGCAAGGTAGCAAAGGTTGACAGCGGCGAGTACAAAGCCGTAGCGAAAAATAAGCACGGCCAGGGTGTGGCCACCATCAACCTGAACTTCGAGGGTGGCGACAGGCTTAAGTACGACAACTAGATCACACACAATCTCTCTCTCTCTCTCTATCTCTCGTTGCATGTCAAACTTCACTTTACTTTCTCTCTTTCGACAGATTTTTCAATTACTCTTCTTGATTCTACATTCCTCAATCTATACTCAATTATTTTTTTTTCAATCTACATAATTTTCTTATATCTCTATTCCTCTTTTTTTTACTTTTTTCTCCTCCGTGGAATTGCCTTTGATTCGAAGCTTTTTTGTAGGGAAAATTCAATCAGCCAGAAAAAGTCTTGAAAAAGGAGGCCATAGTCATCGTGTATTTCCTTGATCTTAATCTCTCCATGAGATCTTTCAAAGATTCATACCTCTACTGGAAAAATCATTCGATTTCTTACATAGTACAATTTTGCTGATACTATGCACCTTGAATTTCAGATCTATAAATTTGAAAAGATCTTATTATCAGATGATTTTGCATCTGAAGATTTCATTCGATAATTAACTAATGATTGAATCCCATATTTGGCCTATTATAATCACAAAGCATATATTTTTCAATCGAAAAGACATTCAAGGGGTTGATTGGGTTTTCGTTGCAAAAAAAAGATAGGGTGCGGTCGATGGCGAACGCGTCCAGTTAATGCGAGACATATATGTGTGTTGTGGCGTGTAATACAGAATCCCTGACGGTAAGCCGCCCCGTTTCCCGAAGAAGCCGACCATCCGCCAAGAGGGCGACATACTGATAATGGAGTGCATACTGGAGGCGCATCCTGTACCCGAGATCACCTGGTATCAGGGAACAAAAGCCATTACGGACAGTACGCGCATTAAAATGTCCCGAAAGTCCACGGGCAAAGACACGTATCTGCTAACGCTAGAAATATCGAATCCCACCAAGGGGGACGGCGGTCACTATCGCTGTAACGCATTTAACAACTTTGGCGAGAGCAATGCCAACATCTCCTTGAATTTCCAAGGCAAGTTCGCGTCGACAATCATCCGCCTGGGAATTCCCAAACCGTTTCTTCTTTATTTATTTATTGTTATTTTTTTTTTATTTTTCTTCACTCAGCGCTAGGAGATGTTATAGTATGAAACGCATGCATCGATCGATTATAGTCATGCATGATACACGCATCTTCTTATATATATACCTGAACTATTTATTGTAAACCCATATGCCTTCGTTTATTTATATTTATTTATGAAAATGTCCATTGAGTAATTATAGAGTGTGCGAGTGAGTAAGTTGCGAATGAGAGTATGTCCGGTGCAAGTGCATGATATATGTATGTTCAATGGTGATGTGTATATTATATACATATACCGTAATGAAGAGGAAACAATATTGCTGCTGATCAAGCGATAAATGTCAACTCATTTGCATGACTTATCATGGTTTTTCTTTCTATGTATTATACATATTATACTGTTCCAACGAATTAAACCCGCTTCCATTCATTTCTCATGTTCATCCTGCATTACGTGCACGATTATCAATCAGATGACTAACACACCGCTATACCGTTAACCAGCCGTTGCCGTGTGATGAGCTTCTATACTACCAGCCGATTTGTCCGTGTGCATATATACATAATTGCTTGCAAAACGCATATCATCCTGTACAGTTCTGGCGGGCTTGCGGACGCCGGCGTTTAGCCTATAATAACAGTCCCCGCGCTGTACGAGTGATTAATGGTAAAATTGTCAAGGTGCAGAGGATCCAGCGGGCTTCGCTCCGTCGTTTATCGAGAAGCCACGCATCATACCCAACGAAACTGGCACGCTCATCACCATGAAGTGCAAGTGCAGAGCCAAGCCGAAACCCGATGTCACGTGGTTCCGCGCCGCCAATGTCATTAAGGAATCCTCCAAGATCAGCCTCAAATGCCAGACTCTGCAGGAGGACGTCTACGAGCTGACGCTTGAACTCAAGGTAGAGCGACCCCGTTTTTCTCTCGTTATATTCTCGTTTGTTTGTTTATATTATTCTTGATGCTCGATGTATATGGCCCGAATGCTCTTTGACAAATTACCAAGAGTTTATTTAGCATATTAGTCATTTGGCGAATGGCTCGCGGGCTAATCTGTTTATTTTTCAACTTAGGATCCGACGGGTCCAGATGGTGGTGTCTATCGTTGCCACGTGCAAAACGAATTTGGCGAGAGCAACGCCAATCTGAACTTGAACATAGAGGCCGAGCCAGAGCCAGAGGGCGACGGACCGACTTTCGTCGAGAAGCCGCGCATACAGTCCCAGGACAAAGGAAAGGTCGTCATTATGGACTGCAAGGTGAAGGCCAGCCCGAAGCCGAGCATCGTCTGGACACATGCCGGTGTCGTCGTCAAGGAATCCTCCAAGATCTCGCTGAGCGTCGTCGAGGAGAAGTCCGACATCTATTACATCAAGCTCGTGCTCAACGATCCCGGTGCCGATGATTCCGGACTCTACAAGTGCAACATCAAAAATTCACTGGGTGAACTCAATGCCAATCTTACTCTGAACGTTGAAAGTGAGTATACTATAAAATTCGATTCGAGATTCTATAGCTGTTATTTTCCTAGCATTTGTTAATTTGTATCACTTGTTGTGCAGTCATTCCTGTGATCAAGGAAAAACCAAAGGTCATTAAGATCGTGAAGAAGAAGACCGTTATCGTGGAGTGTACTGTACTCTCCAAATTCGCTCCCGACTGCACGTGGTTCAAGGAGACCCAGGCAGTCACGCAAGACGAAAGGCATCGCCTGCACGTCGAGAAGATCAAGGAGGGCGAGTTCGCCGTCAAGTTGGAGATTGAGCAGATCTCTCAGGCCGACAAGGGCAAGTACAAGCTGGTGGCGAGAAACGAGAAGGGCGAGGCGACTTCGCAGGTCGTCGAGATCCAGGAGATCCCGGAGGAACCTGATCCACCGAGACTCGCCTCGGGACTCTCCTCTATTGTGAGTTCAACAACCGTATTATTGCTCTTCTTTTGCCGTTCCTAAGACCGTTCTCTATTGTATGATTCTAGCTGCCAAAAATAGTCAAGCTAAAAATAAGGAAATTAAAAATAATAAAAACCGACTAGAATAGCACATTTATAATAGACTAAACTGTCGACAACGGCGCTATTTTCATTGTGTATGATTATTTCAAGATATTTAAATGAAATATTCTCATTCGTTGTCTTTTTGATGGCAGGGGAGACCGGCGTAAAGCGATCTCGCTATCAAATTATGAAATTTACCAAAACTTATCGTGCAGGATTATTTTCAATAAATTGTCTTTGGCTGTAAAAGATTTATCAACATTCAATCGCAGGTGTAAATAATCTAATAGTCTAAACTTTATTTGTAAAAGTATATTGAAAAATACTATAATTTTAATGATTTAAAGCATGGAACGTTATTATTAGCAAAAACATATCTAACAATCGATATTATTTGAAGAAAAAAAAATGTATTTTTATTGTACATTATTGAGTCAATTTATTTATTCTGAAGGTAATTCAATTATTCAAGTAATTGTAACGTATATCGATATATGCAAAATTTTCACATAAAATATTTTTCAATTATTATATACTTGATAAGCAGTAATATACATTAAGCACTTGTTTAAATTACATTGCTCAGAAACGATTTTTTGTCTATTAAGGTAGTCTTCTTAGTGACTAGACACGTAAGAAGCACGTCCTAGTAGTTGTACACGCTAATGTATGAACATTTTCCTGCACTGAAATTAGTCAAATGCCTTCAGATACTAGAACAGGTCAACTATTAGCACCGTCTATCAAGTTATTCTTTTATACCTTATTCAATACATATTATTATTCAAATTTTGCTTCACAAACACAATTTCTATTTTGTAAGCCGGCCAATAATATATACGTTTACGATAGTCACCACTATTTAGCTTATAGATTCAAATTTTAATGTAAATGTGTATATTTATGATTTTAATAAAATTGTATTTTTTACAGACTGTGGAAGAAGGAAAGACAGCGGAATTCGTTGCGGTCCTTCTGAAAGCTGACAAAAAAGTCACAGTTACGTGGTACAAGTAAGTGATGCCAATTCTTTTCCCCGTTACCATTAGATTATCGAACTTATCATTAAATATATGCTTCGATCGCTGTGCAGAGATACAACGGTGATCAAGACTTCCGAAACGTACAGCATGAGCTTCGATGGCAGGGAAGCTAGGCTACTCATTAGTTCCACTACTCAGAAGTCATCGGGACGGTACAAGATTGTCGTCAGTACTGAACACGGAAAAGACGAATCTTCGGCGGAACTAGTGGTTGAGGTAACGATGATATACTGTTCGATGTTATGTCCGGCTACTAATCGATATTATTGATCCTAATACTAACACTTTCCATTTTTTTTATTGTTCCTCATTATTCCTATTAGTTGTGAAACGATTATAGTTAATTTTTTATTTCTACACAAATTATTGTCATAGTTAATATTACCCTGAATTCCTGTGTTGTGTAAAAAAAGAATTTCACAAAGAGTCCTTTTTATCCTTGGCTTATTAACTTATGCACCTGTTCGGAAAATATATAACACGAATACCACACATTTACACACGATATATCTGTAGAAGGTAGAGAAAAAGAAAAAGAAGGATGAGGATGAAGAGGAAAAAGAAAAGATAAAGAAGAAGAAGGAAGAAGAAAAGAAAAAGGAAGAGGAAAAGAAGAAGGAAGAAGAAAAGAGGAAGGAAGAAGAAAAGATAGAAAAGAAAAAGGTCGAGGAACGTAAAAAGATCGAAGAAGAGAAGGCTAAGGTAGAGAAAAAGAAGGAGGAAGAAAAAATAATTGAACAGAAAAAGATTGAAGAACGTAAAAAGATCGAAGAAGAAAAGACTAAAGTAGAGAAGAAAACCAAGGTAGAAGCAAATCAAGATATATTGCGCAATGAGCTACTTGGCAGATGCTTTGAAATTTACTGCTTTCCAAGCTTGAAAAAAAGTGCATACTTGATGAACGAATATTGGCAACGAATAAAAGAACTCCTGAATTAAACACTCGACCCGCGCCTAACGATGCTTGCTAATGAATGCCGCTAGTGAAAAGATCTCGCTTAAATAAAATCACGCCTGCTTAAAAAGTGTTTATTATTGATGTAGGCAATAGAGAATTAAATATTTTGAACTTTATATTTTTAAGGAAACAGAATCTAAGCCAAATGGTATCGACAAGCCTGCCTCTAAGAAGGTAATAATTAGACGCATAAAAGCAAACGCATACACATGCATCAAGGCACAGATATAATGCACAGATAAATGTTTCCGTTCGCCATTTCCTCTTTGTAATTGCATGACTGGTTCCAATTCGTTGTATATAGAATTATTTATTGATACATTTTAAATGTGTTGAGTAATTATATTGTGAAAGCTCAGAATAATCAGATTTTATTTTTAGCTGAAAATATAATAAATACTCTAAACGATCGGAAGCTTAAGAAATAAGAGCTCTAAATAATTAGTGCGATTCAAAAATTTAATTAAATCTCGTGAAAATTTCAGTAAATCACAATTGTATAAGTCTATGTATGTTTGATCCAAGAATATATATAGATTATGATAAAAATTTATGATTTCCTGAAATTTTGCACAAGCATTTGAATTTACGACTACCTATTTATGTTTTCTGAAAATATATAATTTCCTTCATTAAGAAATATTATTTCATTAACAAGCGATAATATTATTCAAATATATGGTCTTAATATGAAATTGAAGAATTCTTCATAGTAAATGAAAATACAAAAACGCTTTATTTGCTTTTTACACTATGTATAGGAGTCACTTAGCACGTTGTTAACAAAGCCAATTGTTTTATTTGTTTCAGGTGAGTCGCACTTAACATTGGGCATTACGAAGTGAGCCAATGATTCATCCACATATAGCACGCGCAATAGATCGCTCATTCAAGCTGAAAATGGAACTTGCTTCTCGCTTCTGGTCTTACAAATTTTTGTTGGCTCATTTAGACTTTCGTCGCATTAATTATTCAGTCGCTTCGTTGCATTGTTATTTCTCTTGGTTTTGTGTTGGGGAAGCTTCCGCTACTCCGACGATTTTGCTTAATTGCGTCTCATTCTGCTTTGTATTGGTTTATAGGGGCTTTTCTTGCAAAATGATGCTTTGTAGGATAAATTTGTATCTTTAATGAGTCAGGCTGACAAACGCAGGTCTATGCATGTTAAGCAACAACATTAATTAATCTTTGCTTGCTGTAATATTAATTGATTTTATTTTTGTTTTTGAAACCTACTACTACCCTTTAATTTGACTTAGCTTGTCTTGTGTGCAAATGTTTATATTTTGAATCCATTCTGATGCTATTTCAATTCTAATATTTTTTTAAAAATAATTCAAGGAGGAAATCAACAATGTCGAAGAAGTCGTCGAAAAGGTTTGTAGTAATTGTATCACTACTCTGTTTTAACTTAGATATTTAGTGCTTACTCAAAAAATTATAAATTTTATTTAGAAAAAATCAATCAAAAAGAAGGAGCCCGAGGCCAAAAAGCCGGAGGTAATATTTTCTATTTCATAGACTCCTTTACCAATAAAAGTGCACTATAAAGCATTTATAATACATTAATGATTGCTTTAAGAGTACACTTTCATCATATCATTCTGTTAGACATAGTTTTTATATTAAAGATTATTTTCAATCAAATTCTAGGAAGGAACTCCGGAAAAGAAAGTTGTTGGTCGCAAGCAATCTGTTAGTCGGGTTAGTGTCAATAGCTCAGTAGTTAATTCTGATAGACTTTATTATATTCGTCAGTTATTGACTAAACATTTACTTTTAAGGTTGAGGAATTACGGTCTGAGAGCAGGAGAAGTTCCATCAGCAGATCAGAAGAAACGGTACGATTTTATTTTACCACAGGAAAGAATTTGTTGTTATCAGGCAACTACTAACGACTTATCAATTTTTTGTTGCAGATACAAGAGGATGGAACTACTACACCTCAGAGACGAGTGTCTATACAATCGGTATGTATCCCTTTATTTTTACTCGGTACATATTTCTTTTAATTATTTTTTACAACTTCCTTGTTTGTGTGCAGGTATCGGAAGAGGAGAGCACAATGGAGAGTCGAAGATCTTCTATAATGAGCCAGAAGGTGAGTTTATCGCTATTACCATATATTTGTAACATCGGAAACAGATACTTGTTTTCCTTGGTGTCACATTTGATGCTCACGATTTTTTGTATTACTTTATACAGGAAGAAATTATTTCCAAACCAAAATCGAAACTCACCGATAAACCGGTTGATAAAGAAAAGGTACACAAACAAACCATTACACCAACATTAACTATTTTAACACGCTAATAACACTTAACGCGAAAACTATAATTTAAAACGTGAAATTGTAAAAGTAATTGTACAATATTTAGAAAAAAATTTTACATTTACAGACGACGACACGAGATTCGTTGAAAAAGCGAAAAGAAAGCGCTACAGAAGTTATAACAGACACAAAGGTACAAAAAGTAACATTAATCATTAACACTTACAAAATATTCACGTTAAACGTGTTGCATAACTCAAATATCATAACACGCGAAACATTTTCAGAAAATCGCACCGGAAGAGAAAAATGGTTCAGTTAAAAGGGGGTCCGTCAAAAGAGATTCCATTAAAAAAGATTCGGTTAATAATATAGATGAGGTAAACTACACATGTATTACATTACATCTTATACTTCAACAAACACTTATAAACAATGTTAAAACAGTAAAAGGAGATCGGAATCCTATCGAAATGCCTATTTAACAATACTGGTATATTTACTTTATTAAATAAATTTATCAGCAATCTCGATATAGAAGTTGAATTACAATTTACACGCTCAAAAAATGTGCTAATTGCAATGTCGGTAAACGGTATTCCTTTGAGTGCTTTATTATTAGCACAAAATAAATAATATTTTAAATTTTCAGAAAATTGAGGATAAAAACAGCATCCTTAAAAAAGACACCGTTAAACGAGATTCGATTAAAAAAGACACTCTTACGAAAAAAGAAGAGGTAAATTATACACTAAACGGATTAATGCGCATTTTTAAGATTACAATGAAAAAAATTTTATGCTTATTACGATTTTCAAAACTTGTAGGTCAAACCTGAGCCAAAGAAACCTTTGGACACGAAAATAGACACAAAAGTAAGAACATGCAATTTTTTCGATCAACTCATAAATACAACACTACCGTCACGGACCCAGTTTTTGATCACTTAAAAGTTTGTCGCGTGCTTTATGTCTAGATATAAATGAAATAACAGCTTAAAGGTTTCATCTTTCGTTAAATGAAATACAAATGGGGAAGCAATCGACAATATATTCGTGATATTTGCTTAAGCAAAAAAATAGGTTAGGGAGCAGTTTATAATCATGACATTTAAATCCGTGGGAGCAGTTTTTGATCAGAATAGGAACCAGTTTTTGATAATAGTTTATTCTATAAAATAAAAAGTTTCAAAGATTAATAAATACATAATAGATAGTATTCATTCAAGTAAATGATAATAATAAATGTAATTTACTTACAATAGTAAAATGGTTGCTGAAATATTAAAAATTTAGTAAGAAAATTATCAAAAAGTGGGTATTGATCAATATTACCTCGTCCGTGACGGTATGGGTGAAAATACTTTGGAAAAATACCACTAATACATTGATGCAAAAAAGTCCAGAAAACCAAATTCTTTCTAAATTGATTATTCAATTGTATAGTATTATTTTTCCAGTTGACTCTCCCATTGAAATTAATAATATGAATTATTACATTGTCAAAAAAGAATTACAAAGTACAATGTAATTTTTATCAAAATTTACATTGCTTATAAATATAAATATATATTATATATAAAAGACCATGTTGTACATATTCACAGAACTCGGTATCATTGTGCTTAACATGAATGTATGTTTAATTTTAAACAAAATGTGCTTACTCAATATAATAATTTTGAAAGACAACATTACTAATTTAAAAAATGTTTTAATATTTATTAATACAAACTCAATGTAAAAAATACATTTCATAAAGCGGTTAATTTCTCTAATTAATAAAGTTTTATTAAAACTTACATTATTTTAACACAGGACTCACCAAAATCCCATAAACTAGACACTGACTCTAGCGAGGAAACTGAAAGTGAAGATGAACCCACACCTGTTATTATCGAAAAGAAAGATAGCGTTACTGACATAACACCTAAAAAGAAAATCACTAAAATGTACAGCTATGATACAGAAAGTGAAGATGAACTTAAACCTGTTATTACTGAAAAGAAAGATAGCATTAGCGACACAACACCTAAAAAGAAAATCACTAAAATGTACAGTTATGACACAGAAAGCGAAGAAGAATTTAAACCTGTTATTACTAAAAAGAAAGTTAGCGTTAGCGATATATCACCAGAAAAGCCAAGCTCTAGAAAACCAAGTTATAGCATAGAAAGTGATGATGAACCTAAATCTGTCATTATCAAAAAGAAAGATAGCATTAGTGAAACAATAACCAAAAAGCAATCAACTAGAAAATATAGTGATGCTATAGAAACTGATGATGAACCTAAATCTGTTATCACCAAAAAGAAAGATAGTATTAGTGAAATAACAACCAAAAAGCAAACGACTAGAAAATATAGTGATGCTATAGAAACTGATGATGAACCTAAGCCTGTTATCACCAAAAAGAAGGATAGCATTAGTGAAATAACAACTAAAAAGCAAACGACTAGAAAATACAGTGATGCTATAGAAACTGAAGATGAGCCAAAACCTATCCTAACTAAAAAGAAAGATAGCATTAGTGAAATAACACCCAAAAAGACGATCACTAAAAAACCCATCGATGACACAGAAGATGAACCTAAGCCCGTCATCACTAAAAAGAAAGATAGCATTAGTGAAGTAACACCTAAAAAGACAGTCACTAAAAAACCTATTGATGACACAGAAGATGAACCTAAACCTGCCATTACTAAAAAGAAAGACAGCATTAGTGAAGTAGCACCTAAAAAGATGGTCACTAAAAAACCCAGCGACGACACAGAGGATGATCCTAAACCTGCCATTACTAAAAAGAAAGACAGCATTAGTGAAGTAGCACCTAAAAAGACGGTCACTAAAAAACCCAGCGACGACACAGAGGATGAACCTAAACCTGCCATTACTAAAAAGAAAGACAGCATTACTGAAGTAGCGCCTAAAAAGACGGTCACTAAAAAACCAATTGATGACAAAGAAAATGAAGACGAACCAAAGCCTGTCATCACCAAAAAGAAAGATAGCATTAGTGAAATAACACCAAAAAAGAAAGTCACTAAAAAATCTAGTGATGAGACAGAGAATGATGATGAGCCAAAGCCTGCAATTACCAAAAAGAAGGACAGCATTAGTGAAATAACACCTAAAAAGAAAATCACGAGAAAATCTATAGACGATACGGATAAATCTAAAGTAATAACAGGTCCACACAAAATCGTACACCAAACACCCGATGAAAACATTTTCGTGACCCCGCCGGACGATTCAACTACACTCGAAAACAATCGCAACACTGATAATATACCAAAAATAAATAAACAGGAACCCGAGGTACACACACCGAGTTTATTATTGCACGTTTCGGCAATGAACTACTCTTGCACTGGTCAATTTGGCCCTATACTTTTTTTACGGAGCGCTATATTATTTTTTTACGCTCTACGCACTTTATTACAACATGATTTGTCTCTTTTGCGACCATTCAATTTTCTATATTTTTTGCACATAGCCTTACTCTATCAACGATCTATTCCGCCGAAACTATTTTAAACTTTATACATTCTGTCCACCTGTACTCTGCCAATGGTTTGACTATTTTCCAGAAATTTCACTACACCTTATTACTATACACACATAAAATTTTACACTTTCCACCTAAAAACACGACTTCATCTTCAGTCTGTATTGCACGTCAAGAAATGATTCACATATTTTATAAGTCTTTTATAAATATAGATTAAGTTTATATAATATTATTCTTGCAGTATTAATATTTACATCATCATTTATATATTTATCGTATTAATCAGCACATTATAAAACTCTAGTTGAAATAGCGTTCACAGATCACAAGAAAAAAGTTTAAAATTACTGAAAAAGTTCTTTTTTGTAAAAAGATGTTACTGTATTCACTATTTCAACTAATTCATGACTACTTAAAATACTTCTTCGTTTCATCTCAGCACGATGTTTCATAATCAGCCTTGTTAACGCATTTCTAATAATAAGTCGATATTTAACCATTTGAATTGACAGCTCGAGCAAAGGATCGCATCTCTTATCATTACTGTAACAATCATCGCATACAATTGCCCATTAACGGATCTATAAATATAAACACTTTCACGAACGACCAATCAAATGTGCCCTATAAATACTTTTCAGGAGAAACCAGTTTCAAAAACCGACAAGGCCCCAGAAAAGCCCAAGGTACACACTATAGACATTCGCAGTTTTCTAGTAAACCGTAAAGTTTGAGTCAATCATCAATTTTAAAATCTTATTCTTCAATTAAAACAGTCAAATCACCTCCAATTTAATAATAATTTCGTTTATTTTTATTTTTTTATAAAATTTGTTATCAAATAATACAGTTAGAGTCAAGAATACATTTTCAATTAATATTGAATTTATTTAAATAGTAAATTCTTGGTATTAATTTATTTTTTATATAAAATTACGCACGAAAAATGTCTATACTACGAATACTCTTGACAGGAAACACCATCAATCACACCCAAAAAACTCGGCAAACCAGAAGAACTGAAGGTACACACAACAGTCAAGAACTGTTTTGTATTTATATGACGAAAACTTTTAATATCTGAAAAAATGCTCATTCATCTCTGTAAGCCATCCTAATCGCTCGAGATGCAATAACGAGAAAAAATAACTGAATCAAATTAACGTCTTAAACGAGGGGCAGAGAAGAGCAAGTAACAGACCAGTCGATTAATTTTGTGTTTATAGCCCCAAGAGCCGGAGAGCAGGAGAACGAGCTTGAAGCCCGCTAAGACTGACGAAAGGAAGGCGTCGGTAGAAAAGGTTGAACTCAAGGTAAGACCAGCCTATATCTACCCAAAGCATATGTTAATTTTTCGTTTATTTATATATAAAGACAGCACAGCGAGCCAAGTGACCTTTTTTGGTCAATCACTTTATATGTTAGCATACATAAAAATCACCTGAACATGATCATAAACGTTGCAGGCTATTAAAAATAATATTGCCCGCGTCTTGTTTTTGCCTAATTGTTACATTCTCCGTGATCACACGACAACTTCCTACAAACTTTGCCGAGCATCGAAATATACATCGTGTAATTTGCATTTAATTCCGACCTGATTTTCAAAGATTCGATAAGGTAGTCGAGTAGTAAAGAATCGAACACAGACGTGCGCACTTGGCTTCCTTTGAGGAAGCCAAGAGAGTTTATTTGAAAGCGGATGTTTACGCGAACGCATACCAGATGCGTTCGGTACAGTCACCATGTACCTACCGAAGAGAGATTTTAACGATTTTGTTAATCGAAACCCACGCAGCCAGTAGATAGTCCCCGTTCCAGTGGTAAATGGCGTAAACCAGGGAAACAACCAATCGAGGTCGAGAGTTTCCAAGCGATCCAACTCAAGCCCGTTCAAAAAGCTGCGAAAGTTCCTGAGCAGGCCGAAAATGGCACTATTGAATTAAAGGTATCCCCGTCAATGAGCGGACACAACAATGACCTACCAAAACTATCTACGCTCTGATAATATGCACCCGCCCTGTTTTTTCTTTCTCTCTCAGTCTCTCTTTCTCTCTCTCTCTCTCTCTCTCTCTCTCTCTTCGAGGAATCACCTGGAAAACTACTTTATCTTATTCTCTTTCAAGGAAATATTCTTAATGATCCTTTCAACTGTGAATATTTCTCCCTTTAGCTGATATTTTAACTTAGATGACTCTTTCTAAAATTAATTTTCAACATACTATTACATATATATATTTTCGGCCTAATTTTTCTATTCTCTGACAACAGCATGCGACATCATTAGAATGTAGATGAAAATATTCAACGTGACCCTTGTAATTTATTTCATTCTCTTACTCGCCCTATACAGGTCTGTTCTCTTTTCAAACCGCTTACTTGGAATTGCGGTTATTTTGATAATTGTGAATATTTCTCCTTTTAGAGGACTATAACTTAGTATAATCGTTTCTAAAAATTAATTTTGAAATTACAATATACATATTTTTTACCCTAATGTTTTATACTCTTTCAAACAGCATGCCATCATTAGAATGTACATGAAAATATTCAACAAAAGACCCTTGTAATATATGATTGTATCAACTAAACTAAAACTGAAACCCTAAACTGAAAACTCTAAACTGAAAGCCTCAATTCTACTGTTTAAAACTTTATAAACTATACCAATTTAAACTTTAATAATTTTCTAATTTCCACTGTTCAATTACAAACGACATTATTGCAAGAAAAATCTACCATTTCTTTCAATAATATATATAAATAACAATCACTATTAGCCCTTTCTGGAATGTTACTTTCTACGCACCCTAGTTTAAGAACACCCTTACGCCTCTCAAAACTAAATTTAAACACGACTTTCTAATAAATCGATATATAACTTGAAGCATTGCAATATAAACCAACACGAGAAAGAATGTTATCTCTGGTAAAATAAAAGAACCTCATCACCATCATCGAACTTACAATCGTCATCTTCATTACATAATCTGTAAAATTAAGATAATATCTATATAACAAGCTCATACTGTGCTCCATACTTTCGCCAATCTACAGCAAATAAAGCTACATGACAACCAGCACTGCGATCTATAATAATGTATATATGTAATTACTGCCTTCCTTCTGCATTTTCTAATTTCAGTTTTCTCTTGCACAATTTCTACGATTAATTAAAATTCTAAATATAATACAATATAAATATGAATCATTGTAAAATATAATGAGAAATATAATTGAGCGCAATCATACGTTTCATCCGATCGAAATACACCATATATTTCGAATTTAACGTCTAGAAAATTCAGATAATTACTCTTAAAAGATTTATGCATCTAATAAATTTTGCATTCTATTATGTTCAACTTCTTTATGGTTTATTTTAGATGGGATGACAATTTCTATTTTTCATAATTCAAACGCTAAGTAATTCACACCTCCAGCTGTCACTTATAGCTCCAGTTACTTTATTTCTACAAGCCTGAGAATGCAGCTATTCATTACATCTTTCTTTTCACACAGCGAATGTAAAGCGAGCCAAAAATGACCATTTTTACTACATATAATATCTCATCGTCTTTTCTGCACTTTCTAATTTAAGATTGGCCATTAGTAACTCAAGAGACTAAATTTAAAGTCTTTCCGATAAATAAATTTCCGTAACAATGAATCATCCTATCATAAACATCGAAATCTCAGTTAATTAAGACATTGTTATTATCATCATACATGTAACATCGCCAACGTACCATCAATTCTCTCCAACTTGTTTTTTATCTACTCTTCCGCAACGACGTGGCGTTGAAAATATGATTCCATTCGAATGCCTCGAGCTTATTTCTCCAATTGAAAAGATTGCAGAAAATTTGATCACCTGCAGGCGGAAAGAAATTTTGATCGTCAATGGATTCAATCGAAGAAATTCAGCTCGCATTCGAATGGAATCAAACGTTTTTCACGCTCGTTCACAAAGCGACACACTTGCAACCTAATTAAATCCGAATTCCATTGATTTGTTGCGTGGTTAGAAAACGGACAAGATGGACAAATTGGAAGTGAAGAAGGGAAAGATGAAGAAGGCCGACAAGGAGAAGAACTACGATCTGCCCGAGATACCAGACTACGAGAGGCCGGTCCTCGAGAAGCCCCAGGCATTCGACTTTGGCGATCACGTTAAGCGCGACAAGACCAAGCTCGAGCGTCCGCAATCTCAGGTAAGGGGCCACGACGAAATTAATCATCCTGCGCAGACGTCGATTTACGATCGGCATCGAGATCGCCACAGGCTACACGATAAATCATAATGAATTCCTTTTTGTTCTCTGTACTATTCGCACCTCGTCTCGCTCTGTCTCATCTCCTCTTCGCACGTACCAGAAATTCGATTCCAAGGTGATGTATCCGAAACAAAAGCGATTTATAAATAAGCCCGGCCTGATTAACGCTTACATATTGCAAACCACCACGCCTACGCACTAACCAACGTTCGCGCGATCCAGTAAGTACATGCATAAATGATTCGCGCGTAAACGTCGCTACCTTTTTTTTATCTCACTCGGACGTTGGCCACTGAGACAGCATACTTTGCATTAACCAAACGACGAGTAAGCTCAATTTAAAAAGTTTCGTCGAATATACAGCCAAAGCGTTTCGTCGATTAAAATATTTGTACGACGATCGCGGCATCGGTCCTCAAAATCCGAAAGAGCGCACTCGGAGCTGACTTTCTCAGCTTTCGACCGACGCGCATAAGCAGTCAATTGTCAGTCGGGAGAAATAGTACTGTAGCGACTGACCAGCGGTTGTCTCGTGGAAACGTCAAGAGAGCGGATCGCGGCGTTCGACACTGGCCGCGCGCGCATATCGGCACTAGATTAATTACCTACAGCCCGGTGAGTATAGTAGCACGCAAAAAAGGGGCAGCTAGAGAGATATATAGAGAGGGAGAGAGAGAGAGAGAGAGGGATTTGGTATAGCTGAGGTGAAGCTCGTGTGTGCGTGTGTGCATAAAGCAAGAGCATAATGGGACCTTGGATATTTTTGGAAAATTATTACGAGCGCACTTGGGTGTTCACGCGCTGCTGTCGCACGTACGCACACAGGCTCGCGGGTCACTAGCCGTGAATCTCCGCACCTCTTCCCCGGACCAGAGTCGTGTGCTCTCTCTCTCTCTCTCTCTCTCTCTCGGTCTCTAACTGTCTATCTGCCCAGTCGAGCTTAGCCGCGCCTCGATCGCCAAATATCCCTCTATACCTCGACGACTCACCTCGCCCAAGATCCTATCCCAAGTGCAACCTCTCCACCTGTGCATTCGTCCGCGCGCTCGCGCTCGCTTGAGTTTAGGCGGGAGGCCGCGTTTGTCAACCGAGAGAGTAGACAGTTTGAATAATCGGGGGTGTCCTCGCCCATTCTGTGCTTGAATTTCTGTGCGACACAGCCGAAGCTACCGGAGATCAAGGCACCCGCCGAGGCGCCTAAGATCGAGGTCATCAAGGACGTGACGCCAATCGGCAGTCGCAGGGGTTCATTGGTGCCGGGCAGCGGGACCAGCAGCCGCAGGGGATCCCTCATCCCGCCCGAGGAGCTTGGACGCAGACCCAGTCTCATTATCAGCGACGAGGTAACGCTTGATCTTCCTTTTTCCTCTACTCTGACGAACAGAGATGTTCCCCGTCCTGGTTATAGAGCGATTCTACGCCCACTACTTGGACCCCCCCAATTACCTCTTTTTATTTTTTGGCTCTGTGAATTTATCTATCTGTCGAGAAGCCCAATCGAGGGAGGGTCGAACCCAATCGTTGGACAAAACACGATCGCGGAATCCTTTTGCGGACTTTTGCGCCTGATTATACGAATGATGGAGGATGTAGTGTTTGGTCCAGAAATCGGATTGGGTTCGGCCCTCCTGTCCAATGAAACCGTTATGTTGCGACGATCCGCGTTTCAACAAGTTGCCTTACTTTTCTTACCAATCTTAGTCGTAGTTCTTAGTGTTTAGAGTGACTTGATTATGACTGGATTTTGTTCTCACTTAGACAGCTAGAGTTTTATTTTGGAATTCACAAACTTAGTAAGATAGTTGCTATAGAATACAGTGACTTGATTGATAATATTTGCTCATAGTTTATATTCTGTCTATTTGCACAACCCAACTATCCTTACGTATCTCAGATCCTTTTCATGCAACATTTGTCATTTTACCAATCTATATAGAGCAAACTCTAGAATGTAGTATGTCAAAAACAGTCATCCAGTATACAGTAGATTCCCTGTAGAGACAACAAAAAAAAAAGATAAATGTAACCAGTGTGACTAAAAGATATTGATATTTACAAGGATTTGATATGAATCGTAGACGCGACCAACTCTCGTTGTAAAATGGTAAAACTCGTTGACGATGGATATACGATTGCGATTACGGCGGCTGAAGGATAGGTAAACTTTACAAGACACATTGTTTCTCATACAAAAAAAAAACGAAAAAAAAAGTGAAAAAAAAATGCAATCATGCATAAAAACGAAAAAAAAAAAGAAAAGAATTTAAAATATAATATATACACAACTACACAACATGAGAACACAACATGTCATGCTCATAACAATTTGGTCCATAGGAAAATAGAAAGCTGCGCCCCGGCGAAGTGGTGGATGAGCGCAAGGTGAGAGACACTTTTTTTCTTCCTCCCACTGAAGAGGAAGCCTCACTCATAACCGACATAACGGCGATGATTATGACAATAATAATTAAAATAATAATATCAATAACAAACAATTACCATAAAAATAATCACAATAATATTAATAGTAATTATTATTACAGTAATATTAATAATAACGATAATTGCCATGATATAATTTAATAACAACAATAACACACCAACAAAAATAATTCAGTATAATAATAATACCAACATGCCTCGTCTGCAAATTCTCTCACTTTGGAGCGCCAAACGCACTCACACTATTTGCACACTTGAGCCTCTTTATTTTTTTCTTCTCTTTTATTTCTCTCTCTCTCTCTCTCTCTCTCTACTCTTTCCTCGTACTCCAAACTTTACGATTAATTTTATTTAAAACCTTTCTTTTACCTCCTTATATTCCATTAAAAAAGCTCGTTTCTCTTTTTTTCTACAATGAATTTATACTCACACTGACACACTTACACGCATTGAAAATAAAAGTTTAAAACGCCCTTGCAATAACCACGTATGATATAGCTCACAGCTGCCAGTATATATACATATTCAAGCTCAGTTCAAGTGTTCTTCTCTTGCAGCTGTGACTATTATAATACGGTCTAAAAAGAAACAAAAAAAACTTCTACATTCCGCGGTCAATTCGCGTGTACAATCAGAAGAAGCATTCCCTCGGTTCTGCGACAAAGTCGAAAAGCATCCGTTCGGACAGTCTAATCGGTTCTCTCGGGCATGAGAGATAATTCGATTATTGCCCGCTGCTAATGATCCACTTGCTCTGGAACTGACTCAAAATTCAAGTCTCGCTCGCGGGGGATAATCTTATATGTTTAATAAATTATCGCTGAAAATAAGCGGGCGATTGCCCGAAATAGCAGACTTTCCCGAATGTATGCCATCTGGCAAAAGCCGCGACGACGCCGCGCAAGAAGAACCACACCTCGCAGGTACCACCTATAGGCGTCTTGTAAGCGCGAAACCCCTTGGCACCTATCATATTTTTCTAGATTCCATTGCTCCTATTAATTGCCGAAGCCGCGCAAAAATGTATCGCCAACGAAAGATTAACACCTCCGATGAACTATTTGTCCACCTACTACGACGCAGTTATATACGTACGGTTTACTTTTTTCTCGGCCGCGATTTCAAAATGCGCGCTTTCGGCGCTTCGCGATATTTCGGAAGATTTTATAGGTGCGAAGATAAGGCATATTTCTTTCGTTAGTGCCATCATTTATTTCATGTAGAATAATCGCTTTGATAAATGGGTTTTGATCAACCTTACTTGTCGCACTCGGTCCATACCGGACGTTTCTTCTACAATGACATTCCGTTTTTCACTTTTTTTCATCTAACGATGTAACAAGTAGTAATATTTTTACGAAGAACATACGAAACCATTATTATCATTACGATATTAAAATAAAATATCTCTTTAAACGCAGAGACAGCTGAAAAGACTTTTATTGAAAATTAACTACTTGCATCTAATTAGAATGGTCAATGAATTTCATAGACTTTTTTTTTCAAATTTTCCTCATAGCTTATACACGACTGTTTTATATGATTCGGTATTATCTAATTTCTTTTGAAAGACATTCCAATGATGCCAGAGGTATAATTGTATTTCTTTATCGCGAATTCATTATTCCATGCCCAAAATTCAATAAAAGATATATATGTCCAGGTGCAGGTGTCGAAGCCATACCCCGGATATGAATTATGACTATCGGTGCGAAAACTTCTGTTCCCCCGCTCATTTAGCCCGGTCCAAGCGCGCCTGTTTATAAATCGATCGGTCTTTTTGCGCTGCATTACCGCTAATATATCGCGTCTGCACACGCGCGTATAAAGGGTAAAATTAAGGCCGTGCGTTTGCTCGCGAGAGCAGCACTAGCAGCGTCATTCCGTGCCAAATTTCCCCGTTTTTGCATCCTATAACAGCACGATTTACATCGCGCGTTCACCGCGCGCCGGGTGATCTACTGCCCCGAGAGCGCCCAGCTTTTCCTTAATCTTTCCGCAATTAAATATTAGTTATTCGTGGAAAATTAGGTATTAGGACTCGGGCGAGTGAATACGCACACGGGCGCACACACACAAGACCGCGAACGGATACTTTTCGATGCGCGCGGCAATATAAGCCACGCGGAAGACTTCGGGGGATGCCTCATTTATTAGTTACAGAAAGGACACGAATGCCACACTATATACATGTTACTATACATTACAAACTCGCACGCAAAATCAAAAAAAAAGGATAATATTATCGTTGATTTAAAAGGAGCAAATAACACACACACGATATGTAAATTGATATTAAAATTTTTTTTATAAAATTGATTAAAACGATGCTACGTGTGTGAATGTGTATAATGTGAATTCCGTATGCGCAAGTTTATTGTATGCCGTTATTATTATATACATAACCCATTCCTATGTACGTCGTACGCTATTGTATAAAACCCAACCCTTTGTTTTGGCTGAGGATCTTGTGCAGGAGAAGCGTCTTACACCCGTAGGCCAGCGTTGCAGGAAATAATGACCTTTTTTTTGCACGATTTATTATAGCTCCTTTTGTTGTGATTATAACTTATGTATTATCTCGCTCTCTGAC
>UELV01088616.1:5347-24233 GCA_900490015.1 Megastigmus stigmatizans | reverse complement strand
AGACTTATTTTTTGCTATAATACTCTTGAAAAAAAATATGGCGTGTTTTTCACGAAAAAAAGTGAAAAAATTTAGAAATTTTCAACTATTATATAATAAATTTAGAAATTTTAAAAATATTTTTGAATCATGAAAAAAATTTTCCCGTAATATTTGAACATCGATTGCACATTTTTGCAGTATTTTTAATTATTGTCATTGCATTTTTCATATGAAAAAAATTCATAAAGTTGAAAATTTCCAAATTTTTTAACTTTTTTTCGTGAAGAACACGCCATATATTTTTGCAGGAGTATTTTAACAAAAAATCGGTATCACTATTCAAAATAACAGCTTAAAATACGTCGGATATGATCTTTTTCAAATTTTTTCAAATCTTTTTTTTAGTTGAAAAAAAGCCTTGAAAAAGTTGTTGAAAATTCGGGGTCTTGGTCGTTAATGGATTAAACATATGCAATTACATTGGTGATACTGAACAAATGAAATATAGTTATACAAGAGCGCGTATTCTCAAATATAATTGATTCAAATACCTGCAGGATTAATTAAACTCGGTTCAAGTTTAAATTTCGCTGATAGCGCAGAAAGGAGAAAGCTTTTTTTTACAATTCAAATCCCCGCTACGTATCAATGTCGCGCGCACCTGGGAGAGTATTCCGTTTTTCGCTCGCGTGAATATCGTAGATCGATAAAACTGATTTTGGCACGAGTGGCGCCAAATGATAATGAATAGAATGAACAGTTTTCTCGCGCGACGTAAAAGTTCCGTCGATTACGCTTTCTGCTACCGAATGGCACCTATATAGACCAACGACGAAAACAAAATTAAACAGAGATAGCATGTATACACAAAGAGCAAGGGGTGTTTGCCAGGCGAATAGAAAGGGGGAGGCAGCGTAGTTGCAGGGAGGTATATGCGAGCTGCTACTATGTAGACCTCAAGTGCGAGCCACGTACATATAGGGAGGAGCTGCTGTAGCCGCGAGTCAGGAGTGGAAATAGTGTGCTATTGATTTGTAGCACCTGACTATATAGGCCGCAAATTAGATTCCCTGGCCAATCGATTGTCGCTCGCGCGACAACAAATCTATTGTCGAGCGTTGATTGGTTCATTCGCGGTCCCGATCGAGCCCCTCCCCCCTCTTCTCCCCCAAGACCAATTGAAATGAATAGTCTCTCGCTCTCTCGAGTTCTTTATTGTTATAACCTTCTGCCCTGTGCTGCTGCTCGTTTTATTGTATACTCTTTTCTCGCGGCGTGGATCACTTTTAACGCGCGCACCACCACACCCGCATGTGCCTTCGTCATTTTTTCTTTTCCTCTCATTCTCCCGTGGCGCTACTGTTCCTGCTGCTGCTCTACGCAGTAGTTATGCGTCTCTCTCTTTCTCTCCCTCTCTTGCGCGCGCTCTATGCAGCCCTTTGTTTTTACCGTGACTTCACAGCTCAAGCAGTGTGCAACAAAGAAATTCCAGCTCAGAACTAGTTACGCATCTGTTTTTCTTTGTCCACCACTCCAAAATTCTCGAGTGTTTGTTTTCTGAATGGTGGAGAGACGATCAAAATTGGAGCTTTAATATTCAACGGATCCCGCACGATATGCAAAGCAGGATAAAAAAAACTTATTTTTAATTCATACAATCCGAAGTCGCAAGTGCATATAACCTCCGTATGTAACTTTTGCATACAAATTATCTGAATATCGAAAAATACTTTGTTTTTAATTTCAAATACATTTGAGATACGTATAAGGAGGAGAATACAAAATTTTAAAAGCGGCTTGTGAACCTTAACGTTACTTGTCATACCATAAATAAGTTTTATACATTTAATCGCACACATCTTTTAAAATTATACAACAGTTCTCATTCTCACTAACGAACGAATTCAAATTTATTCAGCTGCAAGGCTCGCGCGTAACGCAGCTAAACCTCCAATTTACATTTTCACTTTGATTCACCACGAGCATTATTGAACAAAACCGCGTAAAAATGATTAACGTTTCACTGCAACTTGACCAGAGCCTAAAAATAATCGGCCGCGTGCAATCTCATCAACGCGGAGAATTAATGAATCATTCCTCTATTTAACGGTTTGCACTCGGGACGCATAATAGACGGGGAGTAGGGACAATTTGGACACTTCGAATTATAAAAAAGCTGGTACACATAAGTTTCTCGACATAGATAAAATGTATATGTAATATATGTTATTAATTACTAAAAATTGAATAATAATAATAATGAAAATTGAAGCTGACATTTTTGCTTCTCAAGTAATATAATTAATTTTTTTTCACCTCAAGACTTAATAATGTACAAAAAAAAAATTAAATATGATGTATTAAAAAAAAGTTTGAATATGCGAAGTAGAAATTAATGATTATTTCTAATTATAAATATTGGATGTAAAACGGTTTTTAATTTCAATCAAGAAGAATTACTTATTAAGAGAATTTTAGATTTAGGATAACGGTTTCAGGAACTGACACTGGTTGAAATTAGAGACTGCCATTTCAAGCGGTTTATTATTTAAATATTTGCTGCATCTATTCGCTGTGCGCACATTCGTGGACAAATAAAACTTTTAAAGTTGAGTATATCGTGTACGTGTGCGTGCGTGAGTCTATCCTGACTATACCTCGCTTTTAGTCCGAAGAGAGAGCAGGGGGGTCTGACTAATTTGCATGTATACATAACAAAACCACGTTACGTTCGTGTGAACTGTGCTCATAGCGAATAGCAGGAAAAGATCGATTTAATAATTTATTAAAGCGACATCCAGAACTCACATTAAGGAAAAACAGTGTCACAGATGTTTTTAATTGCGTGCCTGCACCTCCACCTAGTTCGATTAGAATCGCTTGTCTAATCCTACAATCGGTGGCGACTGCTCAGCACATTGCGCGGCTGCACGAAAAGAAAACCAAAATCAAACTGTTGGCGATTCTTCTATTCGTTGCGTGACTAATCCACCTATGAGGTTTGCATTAAAAAATAATCAAATAGACGATTATACAGACCATTGCATCGCTCCATAACGTACCATATTCCCAAAAAGAAATAAATAAGTGTTCAACGATTGGTCCATTACACAACGATTGGGAACACTCGCCTAAAAGAAAAAGTTTAGCACAATCGCTCTAATATTTGACGACCACAAAAAAGAGAAAAAAACATGTATAGTGGTACAAACGGGAGAAAAAAAGATGCAATTACAAGGTACTGGCCACATCATACTTCTATTACCCATAATTTCTATCCAAAGAATTGAGATGCCCAGGGAAAAGTAATACTTAAGACAAGACGTGTAAAAGTTATCTGGTTAGGCGGCCATAATTTACCATGGCTTAAAGGCACACGATTTCGCAAAAAAAAAAAAAAAAATAATAAAAGTTTTCGCGACAGTGTCGAACTCATCGTTTTAAACAAAAATAGTATATGCCGACGCATTACCGCGCATAAAGATCGCAAAGTGGCAGCGCGTGGCCGTGACATAATATTTTTGGATCAAGAATAAAAGAAAAAAATAATAGAGGAAAAACAATAATCATTACTGGACTTCTTCTGAATTATACCCAATACAAGAAATGAAGAATACAAAAACCAAGAGAAAAATTCAATTGAAGAACAAACAATATAACCATTTCAATCTATGCTAGGTCCTTTCGCAGCTTGTTCAACTGGCTCTGAAGTATTTGTACCTATACAACTAAATTCTGCAAGGGATTCAGCAAAGTTACTTCCTATTCAATTGTTACACGAATCTACAATAGGGCAAAATAATATGTAGTATCGGAATTTGGAACACTCGCTACACCTCAATCAATACATTATTATGGAATAGTATAAAATATTTTATTTAAATCTTATTTTTATCACTTCTATAGTTCTAAAAACTATATATATTAATATAAGTTAAATAGTTCTTGGCGGATAATTTGAGGTTGTCAAATTACATTACTAAATCAATTTTTGAAAGAAACTATTCTATATTTGAAAATGATACAGTAATATTATAATATTTAAAAATCATAAACAAAAGCGATACTAAAGTAATATTAAAACTTATTAAAGCAAATCGTACGTTACTAATGTTTTATACGTTTTTTATAAAAAAATGAATAATTATGAAAATTCATGCATTAAAACCTAATAAAATATAATTTTTGTACAATTTGTACCGTTTATTTGATTTATATTTTACTACTAAACTTTAATTTATTGTAAAAAATAAGAAATAAATAGATTAAATTTTAAACATTGAAAGACGCACCTGTTCAAATTGTCTCTTTTCTGTTTCGTATCATACTATCAATTAATTCATATTCATGAAATATTTAACAATCCACCAATCTTAAATCTTGTTGCAACTAAAGGTCAAGGCTTTAATGAACTATTTGCATATTTTATACTTTAACGAGAACAATGCTTTTTTTTAAACTAAAATGTTCGAATAACCCCCAAAGTGTCGGATTGTCCCACCCTCCCTTAAAGCCCGCACGTTGGATCAGTGGTTCGGTTCGTCCACGCGGACAAAACTTGAAATTACGAAGAGAGAGAGAGAGAGAGAGAGAGAGAGAGAGAGAGAGAACAGCGAGCAGTCTCCGAACAGCAGTGACTGTTTGGCGCGTTAATTTGATACTTGGACAGTTCATGTCCGCGGGCTTTCGGAAAGTTATTTCATTCCCTTGCGGCTGAATGATTTATCGCCGTCGCGACTGTGCGTTTTCTTGTCTCTTTCTATATTTAGTGCTTTGTGGATTCAGAGCACCTATGTTAAATTCGACGTTGCCGAAGAGAACGCGGCCTCAAGGGAGATTATGCATGAACGTAGTTTTAAGATACTAGAACCGATGTAATTCTTATAATCGTCGGCACTTTGTCAGATTATTTCAAAGGTGGATCGCGGCACTGGACCCTATTGATATTACAAGGGAAATATACGAGACTTGTACCATTATTTAGAGTATAAAAAGACGTTTAATTAATACAAAAAAATTAGCCTCCCTATTTGACAGGAAAGGTTTAAAAAAAGGCCGAAACGATTTTTCCTTGTGCTTAATAAATGGAAGTAGAAACAGACGAGTACAGAAAGACACGATTTTCAATCAATTTTTTAACATTCCCATTATGTAAGGGAGCCCATTATTTTAAAATTTAATATTTTTTTATACTCTAAGTGACGATGTAGGTTTTGTACTTTTTCTCTAAAGTCTTACATTACTTACATTACATTCTGATTTCGCCAGGGACTCCAGTGGTTTTGGATATTATGCAATTCAAAGGTTTTAATCGGCATTTATTTCTATCTTTAGTCATCTTTAGTAGCTAGTGGCTACTCTAAGCTGGGGTTGCGTGAAGATGCACTTTTGTTTCTTTAATAAAAGAAGGCCGTCATTTTTTTTTATATATTTTAATAATACTATTTGTACAAACCTACTTCAATACATCATTATATTTTAAAATTGTTTTTACGTTTTACTAAAAGTCCGCTATATTTTTATGGTTGTCAGATATTGATAGTAACCGACACTAGTGCAATAAAGTTTTGCTTTTAAGGTTTTATATTATTTTAAAAAAAGACCAAAATTATTTATTTCTCTTTCTATAAGGAAAATTTTATTTATTCGTCTTTCATTTTAAAAACGTAAAGTTTCAAGGGCAATCTGTTCGATGTTATTTGAAAAAAATCACGGCCCGAAATTAATTATCCTAGGTAAATTGAATTGTGCAGCTGGATAAGCTAGTAAACTGATACCATTAGATTATGTTTTTAGTAACTCCGTGCATAATTATACGCTGGCGTTGCATTACATTAAGTCCAGTTGGGTAGTACGCAGGTGCTCAATATACCTTGTACATCCCCATTACGTACCAAAACACGGTATACAGCACATCCACTGTGACCCGGTTACACTCGCTAAGGTTCAACAAGTTTTAATCAACGAAATGTAAAAGGGAGGATACATAATACAAGCGTTTTTAACATTACTTTCTATAGTCGCCACACGCGTTTTTAATGTGATTCAGTTTGAACATATTATTCCAAAAGGCAACTTGCACATTCTATTTACACGTATTTTGTTGAATTTATTTAAAATCTCGTTTTTCCAGGAAATGAAGAGAGATGAGAGAATTTTTAATCGTCGCAGTCAATGAGAAAAGAGTCACCAAATACCACGTAATAAAAATTAAAAAAAAATGGTACGTTTGACTAAACATGAATAGATCATGATAGTCGAAACCAATATTCTACGACTGATTCATATCTTAAATGAGGCGTTCTAAATAAATGTGTTTGCATCGTTATAAACATCATATATACGTATTCGACATATTTTTTTCTTCAATGTGAGAGTTTGGTGGACTATTTCCTGGTCGGATAAGTTTAACGAAGTCAATCGACTTGAATTAATCGGCTTTCAGAGTTCCAACGTGCATTCGCTTTTGTAGTCTGATGCTCAATCGCGTAAAAATAAAAAAAAGCTTATATATGATATAAGATCTTCCATGAAAAGATAAAATAATATTTCAAATATTTGTTAAGGGGTGTCCGAACTCAGTTACAGTTCTTTACATCTTATTTTTCATTTTAAAACATTCAAAACTCTTAAAAATTCAACAAATGAAATGAAAAATGGCTCATTGTTAATATAATATACATTGCGGTAACGATCGTTATAATATTTGCTATAGTTCAGTATTTTTTAGATTCAAAATTGATTTTTTTTAAATAAGTTAGAAAAATAACAGAATTTTTCGCGATGCACCAATCTCTGTGGTACATTGTACATCCCCTCAGATTTCCCGGTCGAAATATGGTGTTGGCGGTACTTTTGGGTAAAGATTATATTAGCTGAAAAGCTTTCAATTTAAATCAAATCCAAACCACTGAGACGATTTTTTTTAATTTTTGAAGCCAAAAGTCAAATTTTTTTTTTTTTATTCTAGCTTTTTAATTTTATATTCTGCAAAAACTTCTTATCCAAAGTACCGCGAAGATGGTTTTTTTTTACCGTATGCTCCGATGTTTTGTTACAGACACTTAATTTTTAATAGTTTTTTGGTACCTACTAGAGTATAAATAATAATTGTGGCACTGGTTTGAAAACTATGTTGATAGAAAGGTTTGTCTAAAATTTTTCAATTACTGTAATAAAAAGTCTCAGAAAGTCCTGCAAATATAGCGATTAACATTTTTTTTATATAAATTATAAGCAAAATAAGTTAAAAAAGCCAACAAAATATTGTTTTTAGCGGAAAAGCTCATGGCACTGATTTGAAAAACATGTCATTGTATTCTTTGAGAAGAAAACTTAAAAAAGAGGCTTGAAAAAAGTTTTCAAAGTATTGCAATCTATGATTTTTCCTTATATTGATAAAGAATTTTTATTTAGGGGATGAAATCTTTAACCTACATTTTATATGTGTTTCATTCACGGACAACCAATGATTTTTTAAATTCGTATTTTTGCAGTACTTTACAGTGGTACAGGTTTCATAGGTTTACTGTACGAGGACAAATTCCTATATACCGTTGACATTCACCTTTTAATTTTTTTATTATGCATATTTTATAATTTAGTCCAGTAATTCTTATGTAATAAGCTGAAATTATATAAATTAAATTCGTAAGAATAGTAAAAGGCTTATATATATATATATATATATATTTAATACATCATATATATATATTTCAATTATGCGTATATAGTGTATTAAATGCGAAATCGAGTTGAATTCGAACCAGTGAAAGCAATGGACCGTGTATCCAGAAGCAGAATAGTATTCATTACTGCTGGAAGTTCTAAAGTTTGTTTCTAACTGTGTTTCAGATAATCCGATTACCACATTGTACAATGTCTCGGCAATACATGTTAAATTAGATTTTTGCCGTACACTCGCACTTCGAATGCACTTTCCAAAAGTTATTATCTTTAATACAGTGAATCTAGCGTGTTTTAATTCTATTAAGAATTTCATCTGAAATGGACATAGAATACGGCAGTTAATCGCACTAGAAAGTTCTCGAAACTAAAACCGAAATTATCAAGAATGTAAATACAAATTATAAAGTCATTCAGATCGCACACTTTTGGCAAATGTGTAGCAACAAATCGCGTTTTCAAAAGAAATACTGTGTGAAAATAAAATTCAGCACTGTGCCGTGACCGAGTTTCGCAATTTAAAATCACAGTTAGGATAGGTAAGCAACTCAATTATAAAGGCGGGAAAATGCTATTTTGCACAGAAACTACACGAGAAAAGAGGGAATGGTGTGGTATAGCGCTGTAAGAAAAAAGTGTGTCCACAGTAAAAAGCAGCTACAACATTCAAAGTGGTCGTACAGAGTTGCACAATTTTGGCGTTGCCTGCACCGGACAACCGTTCACAGTACAGTCTTCGTCAAGTCAACGAGGAGCTTTTCCTTTCTCGTCTCATCGACTTTGCTTGGCGCCATTAGCGTGATATGATAAACAGGAGCCGTTAAAAACTAGTTGCGACGCTCTACAGGCGTAGGAGGAAAAACTTTTTAATGGCGTCGTGAGGTATTGGCCTAATGACGCCTTTGGTATATTCAGGTGAGCTTGGAAGTGTGGCCACGATGTTAAGAGGAAACGAGCATCGACACTAGCGAGTGAATTACCAGCAGGGGAATTTCATCGTGTACACCCTTGAAATTGGCACTAGTCTCACAGTGCGACGATGAAAGAGCTCTGAAAGCGTAATAGCTGTGTATAGAACGCGTTACCTGTGCACATTACGAGACTAATTACACTTTAAAGTCGAGCTAGGCGAAGAAAATATATATACCGGGGTAGAAAGAAAATTAGTTGAGGGAGAGAACCATGAAATGCTCCGACTTCGCTCTTGGGCTGTCATTGTGGTTATATACTGACTCTTTTGTGGAGCTGACTTACTTTGATCTATATTATTATTTAGCTCTTTCGGTATTATACAATAAAATTTGATCGCTTAACAAAGTATTTTACGTATTTTCAGATAATACATAACTTGACTAGGCAATATATTACTGTTTAAATGAATTAAATAATAAGTTATTTGTAACAAGAATTTGATTGATTTAACTCTAAATCAATAGAGAGAATGTTTTTAGATTTCAGTTTCAGTTAATGTCCTTAACTCGCGCACAACAATACTTTATTTAATGCAAAATTATTGATATAATTATTGCAAAGTTATTAAACTTAAAAAAATACTTTGATGGAAAAGCATTCTACTTTAACGTGAATGTGCTCTTATAAATAGCAAAAGGAAAAAAAAAACATTCGTATGTCATACGTGACTAACAGACGAAATGGAGCAGAGAAACTCAAGAGGAAATTACTTATCGGAAAACGAACACCTATTTAATTTAATACATTTACAAATATAATACACGTTCTCAATGAAAACATATGATAGTTGATTGTAACATCATGATAGTTGGGTAGCTTCATTTATTCGTTCATACTAGCGCTCTTTGAAAATTAGTTTCTTATTCAAGTCGCGTTAGTAAATATAATATTCTTTCAGTGGTTCAAGTGGTATAAGGAAATAATTCTGTTCACTCAAAAAATATATATTCTCAATTTCTTAATTTACTACGTAAAGCTTTTGTTGAAAATTTATAAATACATAAATCATTTGAAAAAAAAACAGAATACATACGTATTCTTAGATTTCAAAATAAAATAAAATTAAAAAAATAATATTCTAGGAAATAAATACCATCTTTTTTTTTCTATCAGCATAATTTAAAAAACTAATGAATATATTTAAAATAATACCATCCATACATCAAATGTTATTCTCGTGTTCTCATTTCGATAATTTGACTATAAACACATTAATATGATTGATTTACAATTTCAGACATAATAAATAAAGTTAGACATATAATAATTCAGATAACGATTTTATCTTCGCAGTTAGCTACTTTGTATGATACACTTTATAAATATTATATAATACATGCATTTAAATGAAAAATTCAGATTTACTATCATCGAATGGTACGAGGAAACTTTAGAAATAACCTTTTATAACATCGATCAAGAAGGAATATGAATTACAAATTTTTGATAAAAACGATGGCTGTATAGAATTTTGACTATTGAACGTAATGTAAAAATAATTGTTTTTCTATATATACGTTTTAGTACTTTAATTATAAGAACATTTATCAAAAGAATATAATGGTTGATTTACGATTTATTTTACTGTTGAACTTAAGATGATAATTCGACGATTAGATATCGTCTGTAACAAGTCTAAAAATTTTTAGTAATACTCCGTAATTCGTATTTCCCGCAAAGTATTACGAAAAATATCGTTTGTAACTTGTACAGTGCACTTGCACTGATTACAAAAACAATCAAATTGTATAGTGTATGTGTCCCATGTGCTCCTCTTTTCTTATTTTTGAGTATGCATAATAAAAATTTAATAGAAATCATTTTAAAATCGTGTATAAGGACAACGGACAAGAGTATATGGGACAATAAACAAACACTAACAAAAAATAATAAAAATTGTAAATGCGCAATGAATCTGTATATAAGCAAGATTGTGTTAATCAATCTGTACATTAATTTTATTTTTAGATATTTAATTTTGATTGAACAATGTTCAAATATTTATAATGTATCGAGTGAAAATTGCAGGACTAAACTTCAGTTTAAAAATGTATGGCTTCATATAATAGAAGATTCTCAATTTCTGACAAAACATACGATATAGAAAAAATATGCCCTTCAGATAAAGTATCTTTTCGTCTAGTTCATATAAGGATTAAAGGTTAAGAAAGTCAAGCAAATGTTATTAAACTGAATATAAAATTATTTTTTAAATAACAATCTAAAATTAAAAAAAGTTTATCTTTTCAATACCAAAATTCTAATGGAAGCTCCACCAAGAAACTGCTCTTATTCGACATTACAATTAGCTTTTGGTAGTATTACCGCTGCAGGCAAAAGGTAATTATTATACAATGCCAGGTAGTAGCAGTTAAATAAAGCTCACTCCCCAGAAACATCTGGAACTGTTATTTCCATCCCAGAAATTCCGCGAATAAATTGACTTTTCCTCGGGGTTTCGAATATCAGACATTTCTTCTTTAGATCGCAATTAAGCTTTTGGGAAAGGCTCCTCTCAAAGGACAATTAAAAGCTATTTTCAAAAATACCGCTCTCGTTATTTTCCCCCTACGTTCCGTTCCAATGGATCGCACAGGAACTGAAATAATATTATCTCATGCTCGCTTTCACGCTTCATTTGTATAGTACCCTTTTCCACCTCATTCGTCGTTTGATCCTTGGACATTGAATGCACAGCATCTCCCTTTTTTTTGATTCACTGATGAGTATTTATAACTTTTTCTTGTATCTGTTTGAAACTTTATAATATAAATACAGATATGGAACATTAAAGAACAACAAAGGGAAAGCACTGTGTATTTTAGAAAATTAGTGGTTTGTTTAATAATTTAATAGTATCTTTCCTTTGATTTAGTAAAGTTTATCTAATTTAATCGACAGTTTTTAGAGCACAGTGTGGTATAAAGGATAGCTTTCCTTTGTCAGTTAATATTTTGAAATAAAATTGTGTGGCTTTTGCCATCCAGCTTTTCAAGACAGCTTATAGCTACTTCCTCTTATGTTATTTTAGTATATTAATGATTGAAGCTTTCACGTAAGTATTTTATACAACTATAATTAAAATTATTAGAGATATTTGCGTTTATAACCATATTCTGATATTCCCCCTAAAAATAATACAGCAAAAAATGAACTGAATATTATTTATTTTACATGAAATAAAAATCTATTTACTGCACACGGAGAGAAATTCTCTTGTAAAGATTATATTTATTTAATCACATACTAACAAATGTAAAAAGATTACAATGCTTTATAGAAAAAATTTACTAAATTTCTAATAAACTTATTTATAGTAATTCTTTCTAAAACTATTGTAATTTTTTTGAATCCTGTCAATGTCTCTCCGTGCACGTGTTTTTCTTCTAACAGTAAAGTATAAATATTAAATTTTCATTATAGGAAAGATGATAACAGAAGATACTGAATCGAAACATGCTAGAATTTATACGTGATATAACTACAGAATCAAGGCTTAAAGCACGTTCACATGCTAAATCTTCGTATGTCTAACGCAGCCCGGTTAATTTCATTTAATAATTATAATGATACGTATAAGATGATTAAAGTCTTATTTACATTGCCATGAGGTTTATAAATGAGAAAATATAGTCATATTCTTTTGCTTTAATTAAAAATCTATAGTACTCTAACAGAAATGTCTATCATCTATAATAATTGTTCGAAAAGAATATATGCAAGTATTCAGATAAAAAAAATATTTTGCTTAGGTATGTAATAAATGCCCCTTTAATTCGAGGAAATGATGTAACACTTATTGAAATAATATAAAAGGTGTACATATGAGATTAGGATATAAGAACAGATCTATAGTAGCATTTTTAAGCAACATCTAATATAGTCCCTGCTCTTATATAATAATATATATATATATTCCCTTCGATGTATGCATAACATTTTTGATCAAATAAGCCCACAGTTTTTACTCTATTCTTCCCAATGCGCTCAATAAAAATCGCAGCGCGAAAACAGTTTTAAACAATCCAGCGCCATATGTTGTAGGTCGAACTCTAGGCGCAAAACAAGACGGACATTTCCTTACATAATTGAATTTTGGATTTATCCTGTATTTCAGCAGAGTCTACAATTTAATTTCATGACTGGAGAGTATGCGAGCTGCTCTCTTTTTTTCCTCCTCTCGATCTCGAGGCCAGTGGCGCGAGAGGTCGAAGAAACTGCTGGGGCGCAGAGTAAATCAGTTGTAGGAGCGAAACTGAAACCCTCGGCATATGCCCGAACCCCAATGGAGTCTCGCGACTGCGCAACACGGGGCGCATTTACATGTGCCGTGAAAACGAAATTGCTTCTTGAATTTCATTTCGGTCGGCTGCTGCAGCGGCGCGTCGAGTCTCGTGACCAAAATTACATTCACGCTTTAAGGACGATAAAGCGCGCGGTTTAAGGCTGAGACATGTGACTTTTCGCTGCCTCGTTATACCCCCACCAGGTGACCCACTGTGCTGTGGCTCTGTGTCTGTGATTGTCGAATGGTTGCAGGAGACGGGAATAGAGCCTTTTTTCCTTATCTAACCCCGAGTAAATTAATTGACCGATAAAGATTTAAGCGAGATCGGGTATTCGAGGTGGAGGTAAAAACCTACGAGGGGAATCGGTTAATTGTGTTCTACAAGGGTTACAGAGATGATATTTCAAAGATTTTAATGGAATAGGTATAGAATGGAACGAAATTCCTTAAGTTGTGTCAGTTGATCTACAATGTATGAATTACTTAAATTTTCTGCTTTAAGGTTCACCCGTCTAGTAACAACATATTCTACTTCTAGCACAGAACTTTTAATGTTGAATAATTAATACTGTTTTGCCATTTTCTAATTAACTCCAAAACTATTATATTTACTGAAACTCGTTTTACTGAAACGGACTACGTAATTTACTTTAAATTTTTGACAAAGTTCAAAGTTGAAATAATTAATCAAAATTATGCATTGTGCCTGATGCTAAAGCTTTCCTCCTAAATGTGCAAATTCATTGAGATAAGTTCTTGTAGGTTTTTGGACTTTATCGCATTAGCGAAATATATTCAAACTACGTAAATGTGGCCAACAACAATTGCGCATGAAAGTTGAGATAAATTTACTTCTAATGGACTAAAAAGGTTCGAAATATTATACATTGCAAGTTCAAATTTAAAAAACTATAGTTATGCAGCTACTGATTGTTACTTACAGAATCATTACACTCTAGAGCTGAGAGTAAATAAAAAAACACTCCATTCCACTTTAATTGTAAAGTAACTTACTTTTTACTCTGAAATTTCTATCCCCCTTATATTTGGAGAGTAAATTTCATTCAAGCTAACTTTTCCTTCTTGTATGCCACTATATTCACCATCGAAGCAATAAAATTAATTCATACATACAAGATAAATTGAAGTAGCCTAGCTGCCACACTGAAACTTGAACTTTGTCCTAGCAGTAGATGTGAGCTTCGAATGCGTGGTACGCCGAGCTAGAAACTCATTTGAAAAGAAAACTATCCGTCTCTGGTGTATCGCTCATGGCACAAGCCGTAGAAGCTATTAGACGGCAGCTGTGAGAGCAAGACCACCTAGGATCACGTATAAAGACGACATAGAAATACAAATTCGACGGGAAATGCAAGTATACTTTAGCATCGCCCAAATTACTACTCGACTATAGCAAAGTTTTTCCAGAGATTAATGCTATCAAGTTTACCGCGGACTGTGCAGAGCTTCTTCAAGTTTTGCTTATATAAAGCGGAGAGGATCCTCGACGGTGACTGAAGCTTGTTGTCGAGTTTAGCCGATTTCAGGCGTCGAGGTTAACCAAGGGGTTCTCTTTACACAGCTTCTTTATCAAGAAGCTTGCGGACAAGAAGTGGAGTTTCAAGTAGGATAAACTTCGGCGATAATTGTTATGCGATGCTCGACTGGAATGGATTTCCCTGATCTCTATAGCTCCTTCAAATTATCTTGTAGTTTGAATTGGTGTACTTCGATGTTACTGGGAATCCAATGCTGCTTCATGAACAAAGATGTTTATCAGAATTGAGTAAAATTGAGCAGAATTCAATAATACATGCATTCGAAAACAGATTGATTTAATTGAAATGAAGTATTGCATAATCGATGAGACAATATAGAAAACAGAGATCGATAGTGCAGCATTTGGTTGGTTATTCTGAAAATCTGAAAAGATTTTTCTTGCGTATCTAAGCATCAGCGCGCGACACGGTGGACATAAAAATGAGAGGGCTCGATTGAATCGCAGACTCGGCAACAAAACGTTAGATCAAAAACTGCGACACACTCGCCATTACTGGCAGCTGCAGCGTCAAGTCCGCGAGACACTTATGCAGTAGCGGTGCAATCGGCGAATTCATAAAAGCCGTTAACGATCGCTTGGATCGTTAAGGTTCATAGCGTGCCGAGCTCGTCTCCCTCTGGCCGCTGCTACTGCTGCTGCTGTCTCCTCTATATCGTGCAGAGCGACGACGCCGCGCCGCCACCACGGAGGAATTATTCGACTTGTGGCTACCCCCCACGCGCGTTTATTTATCGGCGCACCGATACTCGGAAATATACGTGACCGTTAAAGTTTACTGCACCTCCACGCGGCTGCGATCGGGCTTTTCGTACCCTCCCAACTACTGCCTGGCCTGCGATTCCACTGGCTGCCTATACATATACACATACATCCGATGTCTTTATGCCTTTCGTTCGGACGCGCGTTTTCTCTCACTCGTATAATTCAGAAGTCGCGCTATCACGACTCTCGATGGGTATTAAAACGTTTGCGAAGACGAGCGCGTGTGAAGAGCTTTGAGGGACGTTCCGCGATAAAGCTGAAGACTCTCACCCTCTTTTACCGATCTGCGCCATTATTTGCCTCTACTTCGGCTGCCATTACGCGTGATGCATAAGTTTTAGTAGTGTGATAAACAGGAGGTGATAATTATAGTGACCCTGTAATGTGAGATGATAATACAAATCGCCAATAAAAAGTATACCACCGTAGAGCTGCCACCAGCCTCTGGAAAATAATAAAACGCAATTCTTCTTTGCACAAAAATTGGATAAAATTACTGTACGATTTTATAAATATTATTTGTATAATTATTACCTTAGGCAATATAGATATAGCGTTGCTATGCATGACATTTGTTTCCTCGCTTGATTAAATTTCTTTTATCTAATTCGAAAATATAGCAGAATTTGATACGACACAAAACAATCCTCGCCTTATTATTTTTTTAATAGTCCTCTTTTTAAGGACGTTTTGTGAGTACTGCTTTTCTTATAAAGCTAAAGTTTACACTGTAAAATGGTCAGTTAGAAATTAGTAGATACGATTTTACTTGCCATGTGTGTGTTTAAAAGAATCGATTTTCTTGCCATGTGTGTGTCTAAAAGAAAATGCTATGACGAAAACGGATTAAAAAGTGGCATTTGAAGCTCTTCAAGCTGTGAAGTTTAGAAAATTATTCTATTGTTCATTCATCTAGCAGCACTGTATTATCAAGTAAAGAAGTATAAAGATATTGATATTGAAGCAAGTGAAAATGTTATTAGTCGAAATGTTAGGAAGCAAGTGTAAAATTAAGAACTCGAAGAAAAGTTGGTGAAGTATATTTTAGAAACTCTGAATGAGTATTTAGGATGATGTCCCACATATATTTGCGGTCAGTTAGCATAGTTATACATATGCAACAGTTAATATTTAACGATTTGTTGTAGATGAAGTAGTAAATTGAAGTGTATAAGAAAATAAACAGTTCAATTCGATCGAAAAGTTCAATTTCACCCCAGGATCTGTTTAGATTCGCCCCGTATGCGGGGTGAATTTGAACAGATATTTGTTTTCATAAATTGAGCAATAAAATTATTTGCCGGGCTTAGAAAAGTTTTTTCACTTCTTTAGATGATGAAAATAGTATCTGTATATTATAGGATTAATACAAGTAGAATATGTAAGCAGAAAAAATCAAATAAAAAAAGATTTCTGTTTCATTGCTTGCCTGTTATGATATACATTGTAAACTTTGAACATTTTTATAATTATTTTAATTATAATTCTAATGTTGTTTAAAATATGTTAAAAAGTAATGTAATTGAAAATAGTTAAAAAGAGCATGTTCATTTAAAATAGAAAAACAAAAAATATTTGCGAAACAAAACTATTTGCCAAGAAAATCGGATGACCGGTTTCGAGCTAAATTTGGGGCTGTGGCCCATAACAACTTGACGGTTTCTAATTATTTTTCTTCGTATTGTCCAACGTTGTCTCCTTGATTGGGCAAGTAAAAACCGAAAAAGAGACTAAAAGACCGAAAGCAGAATAAGATTGGGAGCGCGTGAGCGTACGAGGAAGCAAAGAAGTAAGTATAAGAAAAAGCATTCAACTGCAGCAGTAGCGCATGGCAGTAGAGTCACGGACCTTTTTAAGATTACAGAGCGGGAATAATGGTGCCGCAAGAGCAGCAGCAGCTCAAGAATATGACGAATGCGGAGCGCATAAAACTAACCTGCCGAGGCGAATGATGCGAGATTTCTATCGGTGTGGAAGAAACCGGTCCCCCAAACGAGACATCCGGAGCGGCGAGATGTGATTGCGAGACAATTCAAATGCCGCGCTCGACTAAAGTACTTCTGACCGCTCTGCGACTCTTTTAAAAGCCGAGTTGAATTAGAACCTCGGTCCTGCGTCCTTTAATGAAGCGGTCTTGTGCTTTTTCGGACGAGATGGAGCTCTCTCGCGGAGTGAATTAAACTTTTTTTACTCTCTCCGTCTCTCTCTTTCTCCCCTCTCTCTATCTTTCTTCTGCGTACTTCCTTCAGTTGTATACTTTATTAACGAGCGTTTCATCGAAATAAACGTAAAAGCGGTCGTGAAATTTCGCATTTATCAGAAAGACGACTTTATGAGTAGTTTAAAAGGGAGCGCGAATTGCATGGGCATTACAATCATTATAAAGTAATCCAATCCGTTGTTTTAACTCGTTTAACGAAGTAATGAGGAAACGTACTTTCGGCAAAGCAAATAATTAAAGAGTCGTATGAAGAGCTAATCTGCAGCTGTGTCGTTAAAATGTGAGAATTAACGTATAAACACATGGTATAAAAATTTCATTTAGTGCGAGAAAACTTTCGTTCCGAATCTCGTTACCTCAACACACAGCTGCCTACACGCTGGGTAGCCATAAATGAGCCGTCCAAAATCTACAACATTTAAAATACATTTAAATATGTTTTGCATGCAATAAAAATAGTTAATTTTTACACAGAAATATAGCTGTAATAGTTTTGAAAGTAACATGAACGATGCGTAACACCTGACGAGCGAATTTGTAAACGGTAAAAAAAGTTTGACGGACCACGTAAGCAAACATCCCATACCTATGCGAGCTCTCAACGAGCTAATTCTCGTTGAATCGACCTACATAAATCTATAAGTCTTTAATCTGGCGCACGCAGTAAACTGTATATATCACTGATGAAAACGGCAAATGATTCGATACTCGAAAGGATCGCTTGGAAAAAGGCGCGCGTTCCAGACGACGCGAAGCGTCATTTTGTAGAATCCAATCTTGCTCGGAATCCCGTAAATCTGGTGCAGTCGCGCGCAGCAAGTTGGCCTGAAGCGCCGCGCGACTCCCCTCTATATAGCCTGCAGGCGCCCGACAAACTTAATTCAATATAACGTCCGGAAATTTTCCAAGACTGGAGTACACACCTCGCTTTGTATTATACACGAGGAGATCCGACAAGCACGACGCGACGCTCGCCCAAGTATATGCACTCGCACTCGCGGAGATACATTTTAACCCTATGTATATATAAGCTCTGTAGCTCTGTATAGCTGTATGCAGTGGGCTATATGCGAGAGAAGCGCGAGTGGCGCAGGCAAATTTTCCTAGGGTATACGAGTGCAATGCATTTTCAATGGGATATTGTTTGTACTGACGCTAGCGCTCCGGAAGAGAACAAGATGATGGATATAGGAAAGTGACGCGCGCGCTCTGCTATACAGACACTATCTATACGATAGGTATACATGCAAGCGTTAAGCGTCCGTTCCAGTTTTCCATACAGGTGCAGTTTTTCCAATGCATTGTGTGCGACCGATCGTGAATTCATTCGTTTGAACATTTTCACCCCGATGGATTTGCATTCCGAACGAAAGCCATGCTGCTTCCGGGGGTGGGGGGGGGGGGAGGGGCGACC
>UELV01088612.1:6738-22893 GCA_900490015.1 Megastigmus stigmatizans | reverse complement strand
TCTGCACACTCATACAGTCTTTACCATAAATAGTCACCAATTCACTGTGAATCTGATTGCCGTTTAACCCTTTTGCAGTTAAAAAACGAATAACCGCACGTAATTCACAATCGGACCCGCTTTGCACTGGTAGCTCCATGATTGTCGAGCTCGTACTGCTGAAAAAAGTATTCTTCGCCACCAAAACCAATTCCGCTCTTATCGGTAGAACCTAAACTGAAACTATGATCAGCTCAAGTCCGCTAGGTGGCGTCTGAGAGAAACGCCAAACTAGGGAAACTTACTTTTTGAATACCCCTCGTACTTGTAAGTACCCTCAAAACATATGCATGTGACACAACATGACCTATAATTGTAAGCAATATAAAATGATTTCATGCATGCTTGACGTGCTTTTTATAGCGAACAATGTGCATGCTCAAGAGTTTTTTCTTTTATCGGATAAAAAATTTCTAGAAATTACAATAGACTATCCCAATAATTTAAATTTTATTGGACATCTAAATCAATATAAAACTGTTAGTTACGCCTTGTTTATCCGTAAAAAGAAAAAATAAAGCAGTTCTAAAAAAATGTTGCATGTATACAAATTTTAATTTTAATGTAAATCTACTTATTAACTATATAAATTACTATAAGTTATTTGTTATAATTCCTTTGCCTTATCAAAAATCCATTTTTCTAAATATCGTGGCTTGGTCGAACCTCATCATGTATATTATGTAATGTCCTCAAATTATTCATTCAAGTAATATTATATATAATATATAGTCCTATATAACAATATATATTATTATAGGATTTTGCAGTAATTAATATGTTTTTGATATTTCCGTTGTGCGTATATATAACAATAAGGCGTAATTGTGTAATGCATGAATTATGAATTGGCAAACTATATATATTTAAACTAATTTTACATCGTTGAGGTCGAAAGGCGAGTACGAGTTTAGTTTATATCTTCCGTATAATTACGATTGGTCGTGTGGGCTAAGGCATTACTTTTATGACTGTAACTTTTTGCGGGGTTCCGGTTCGAATCTCGGCATAGTCAATTTTTTTTTCTTTAAATTTTTGAATATCGTCATGAATACCATATTTCTTTATATTTAACATTATATCTGCAGCAGAATAAATTAATTCAAACAGTAAAAAACTTTTTATTCATATATACTTAATTTAATATGATTTTTTAACGTAAGTCATTATTTAATGTAGTATTTCTAAGAAATTGTATATTTTAAAGTTTGTACTTTACTATAATCTGAGCAGAAAAAGAAGTAGGTTTGATATCAGGCCCTGATCAGTATATAATTATCCTTGCCTGATCAGCAATGTAATGATGATTATACAGTTAAGGTCTAATTGGACGAGTATAGATAATTTAACCCTTGTTAGTATAATTTAATGACCTAAGTGTAAATAGAATACATTAATTATTGTCAATGGATTAACGGAAGAAAGTATATGTAATTTATTCTCACGTTATTTTACCTTTTGCATATAAGTTTTTTGCTAATTTCAGTAAAAAATTAATTAATTATTATAAACAAATAATATGAAATAATCGATTTCTAATCTCGACCATGTCATTTTTTTTCGTTTTCCTCGTACATTATAATTATCATACCAATTATATAATTTGATTGATCTCACTGCACTATAAAATATCTATATACATGCTATGAAGGCATAATAATATGGCTCAAGCTACTTATTTGCGTGTCCAAATATAATTAATAATTGTTCAACGAGTCGAGCTAAAAAACAGCTTATATGCAGAAGCCCGTGTCCCACGCTTGGCATGAATTAATGCTTTTCTGGCCAGCCCTGCAGAACATAATTTATAAAGTGGAGCGCCGTGCGATTGTTGGTGAAAATATATTCTACGATATTCCAAGATAATTAATTTTATTTATCATTAATACAATAAAATTTAGACTGAAATTATTTACAACAACCTTTTGCCACACCGTGATTAATTTTTTGTAATCGCAATACCTCAACTTTCGCAGCTTCAAGTAAAATTCGCGGAACTCAAATATAAAGTGCCTCCATAAAATCTAAAATAATAAACCGCTTTTTTATCCAAGACATGCACAAATTTATGCGCAAATCATTAGCTACGTTTCAAGGTGTCGTTATTGTAAGCCATACGACCGCACATGAATGTAATTAGCATTCATTTAAAGCACATATGAATATCTTAATATAAAACGCGAGCGCGCCAATGCTACCGAACAGTCACGAAGTAACTGGCATTTATAGTAGCACAATGAAAAGCAGTGCAGCACCAAAATAAAGCACGGCATGTAAATTTTTGAGCTCAGCAAATATCTTTCTTACATCCTCCCAGGTATATATATATATAGAGCAGCAGCAGTAGGCAAGTCGCGCGAGCCACGGCCACTATTTTGTATTCATCATGGATTCGAAAACAGCTGGGAAACGTGACGAGGACCGCCCTTAGTGCAGCGCGAGAGCAAGCCAGAGAAAGGAAAGAGAAAGAAGAGAGTGAGAGAGAGAGAAGCGCTCGCTTAGCGTCGTCGTCGTCGTCGTCGTGTTTTGCCCGAATTTACGATCGAGCGTTTGTCTTTCCACGGCTGGCGCGACTGGCGCGTCTGCTACTGGCGTGGCATGGCGCTTGATGCTTCCCAATGACGTCTGGACGACGGGACAGCAAGACTTGTGCGGCTGTTGGTGTGCACACGCGGGACACACCGGGAGGGGAACGTGATGAGCCGAGAGAAATGCCCCGTTGCCTGGAACCTAATTTCCGAGTAAAATTAGCCTCGCATTTATTCCACGACTTCGCGCGATTGATCTGTATAAATTAGCACTCCCTACCTTCTCACCTTCTCCTTCCTCCTTCTTCATTCTCGTCTACAGAGCGCACGCTTTGACTTTTATTCGTTATTTGTCACTTGCGGGTGTTGCTCGGTCTGGCGCGCGCATTCTTTGCACGTCTTATTGATTTTAAAGTGCCGCGATCTTTGCTTCATATTAATGCTGTACCTTTTTCTCTGGCGACTGCAGTTTTGGGGAAGCCGGGATTGTTATACCGCGATCTCTATATTGTTTTTTCGCTGGGACTTAATGCAATACCGTTGGAGAACATATATATATATATATATATTGCAGTTAAATAATATGCTGCGAAGTTTATCCATTTTAAATAGAACTTGTAGATTCTTTTATATATAGCGATTCGTTATTTTGATAATTCGCTGCAAAATGTGGCTAATCTTGAAATTGATCTCCAGTATATATGTATGGAACGGCCCATTTGCATTTATTTGCGTATTGATATGTATAGATGAAGAATAGAATAAAGAAATAACCTTGCAGTCTAGCTATTTTGTATTAAATTAGGGTAAATCAAATTAATTAAATAAAACTTTGAAAGTTATGAATAGGTATAGTGTATTATGCGCCTAGGAGGTAAACAAATTATACGCTACTTGGGAGGAAGATTGGCTAGCCCAGACCTCATCGTTTTTACCCACGTAACGCAATCTATTCTAAACTTATTTTTCTATTTTTATTAATAATAAGTAAAATAGAAAGTGTAGATACTTCCGGAGAAAAAGATGCCAGTAATGGCAAAGATTCGGAATGAATAGTGCACTATTTTCACTTAATACATGCCCAGTGCAGTACCAAAGAACATAGACACTAATAAAAGCGCACCAGGTGACCGAAATTTAGCGAACACTTATGGATACATGTCATATATTTATACATATTATTTGATATTACGCATAAGACTTATTTCACGGGAAATTTTTCCTTCCCGTTGACAAAACAGATTTTTTTTTAATAGTTCTTAATTTGGCTTAATTTTGCTTCATTATAATTACTTTATAAAAAGCTTTAAAAAATACCATGATCACAGCTGATTTTATGTTTGAAAAATTGAAGCTGATTTTGTCCAGGACAAGAGGAAAATTTCCAGGGAATTGTTCATATTGACATAAATGTACAGTGACCCCCCCCCCCTCCAACCACCCGGGGGGAGATAGCAAACAGAAGTAATTCAGCCAGGGCGAAATACACTCTTACCATTGCAAAAGTCCGAAAAAATAGACAAAATCTTTGATTTATATTTCAGTAATTAAATAATGGCTCGTCACTCGACCGATAATTTTTTTTTTTTTAATTGACTTTGGCTTTATGCTTCCCGCTTCTATTTGAAGCGTCTTTATTAATTATAAGTAGTCACAAGGCGAACCAGATGAATCCAAGAAACCAATTTTGCTGAAACTTATAGCGAATAGTTTCTTGTATCTAGAAATGAAATTCAGAACCTGTAAGTCCTTTGAATTGGCACTACTTTTCAAGATAATCTATATTGAACTCAATTAAGTACTAGAAAAACCGTACAGCTGTTTTCTCCTTCATAACTTGACAGTCAAGGAAAATGTGAAATGTTCTAAAGACTGAAATAGAAGCTGAGAATGCGACCTTCAGTTTGAGAAGTTATGAAAACCAAAATCTTCATTAATTCAAAATTTATTTGACTTTAATAGCGGTAACACAGTTGGAAAATAAGGCCCATTAGAAGGGCTTACAGATACTGTACTGCATTTCTAAATGCAAGAAGCCATTTTCTAACGTTTTACTTAAATGGGTGTACCGGACTCCTCGTGTTCGCCTTATCACTAAATGCCCATTATGTATCAAGTGCGGAAAAGAACAAATTTAAAAATTTTGAAAATATGCATCACAAGCGGAAATACCACATTGATAGGGCATATCGCTATACCTTACTTATTTCCCACTGTTTATGGTTGAATGCAGTTGTGGGCCCGCACTTCAACCATAAACAATGCCAAGTATATGTAGATGGCGATACGACCTATGAAATCGGTATTCTCGCTCGGAGCGACGTTTACAAAATTTTTATATTTGTCCGGATGTAATGTCCTCAAACTGTGATTTACATGCATACAAGGGAACCGAGCTGGAAAACCTATTATACATTGACCTAAAATAGGAACTTTGAATACAGAATACGCATGGTATAACCCATGTATATTGTATACAAAAAGTTTAAACTGCATATTGGTCATAGCGAACTTTCTTCAGAAAATGAATTTTATACATTTATTAAACACAATTGAGGTAGACATAATTGACGCATAAGACTCTTTTCTGCTAGACAAATAAATAGGAATAAATAGAAAATAAGTTTTTCAGTCGTTTTACACGAGCCGAAGTATTTAATGATTGTAGAAATATTGTATAAAATTGTATGATTTCACTTATCTTCGCCAATCAACACTTTCTTGCATAAACTATTATACAATTGAAATATCCAAAAGTGTACATACGAAAAAAAGATTCTTCGCCTCCAGCATTTAAATAAAATGAGTAAGCACTTTTCATTTTCAGAAACTGTAGACTCTCAATTATGAATTCTACGTCTCGAGTGCTCGGTGCTTCTTTTTTTTTCTCCTCGGCAAGGAGAACGCGCGAGAGCGGCCACTGCTGAGCAGTAGGTACATGGCAGCGTCTCATGGAAGAGAGAGTGAGATAGAGAGAGAGAGAGAGAGAGAGAGAAAGGGAGAAAGAACGAGCAATTTGTTAGGTCGTCGACATCGAAGGCATTACACTATACACGGGAAAGGAAGCGCGCTGAATCCAACTGGACACATCGCGCGGCAAAATCTCAAACGAGGCCTTTGTTGCCTCTTGCGGGACGCGCACTCATGCGGATCGGCCAGATAACTGATGTCTGGCTGCTCATGACCGAAAACTATTCTCAAAGAACGTGCGTTGCGCGCACTCCGACGCGTTTTTCCCCCCGCGTCTGCGAGTCGTCCGCAAGACGCTTTTCCAGAAATTTGGCTGCTTTTCGGATGTTTCGAGGGGATATATTGCACGCCGTGATATAAGTTTGCTATTATCTCGCGGACTTACGGTATTTACGGTAGAAGACGATATTAGTGCGTTGAGTCTTTGATCTGGCAGATTTATCAAAGAGAATAGTGGAGTTAAGAATGGCGATTTAATGTGTTTATACGAATCGCGTGTAACTGGGAACTACTCATCGAAAATATGCTGCAGAGATGACTAATTTTTCTTATAGTGTTCACTTCTAATGATGGAACATTCAAATATGTTTAAAAAGAAGCCCATATCTATTTGCTACTACTTTCATAATGTTTGACTTAAGATGAATTAATTGGGTGACAAATAAATTAATAGTGCGAAGTTAAGCTAATAATAGAAAGTTCTTATATTGAGAATTTAACGTGATAGAAAAAAGGTTTTTCACTCTTAGAATTTTAGTATACTTATGAAGAAGTAAATTTTGTATCATTATCTACACCGAAATAGAACAATCGCCTACGATTCCGGTACGATGGGAAAAAACTTGGCGGTCATTCACTCATTACGGCCACGTGTTCAAGTATAGAGGTAGTGACGTGATTGGGCTAAAGCAGTTAACAATAGACTCGTCCACGTGAAACAGTTGAAGTGAATAAATTCCTAATTTACTTTACTTAGGTATTGTGAAATATTATCTTATAGCGGTTTACGGATTCGTGAGTGAAAATCAATATTAATTAACTCTGCCTCTTGTAGAAATTCAAACAAAAATGACGTATTTCAAAAACTGACTGCTTTACCGTTGTAGTAAACAAGACTTGTTTTCAAAACACATGTCAGAAAAAAAAACCCAAGTCCCGATTGCCAGAGGCATTCCACTCGTAAATTTATAACACGTGGGTATTTCCTAGCAATATTTTATTATGTACACGTCGTGTTATAGATAACAGTTTAGCGTGAAAAACAACGGGCCGCCAAACAAAATAGAAATTACTGAAATGAAATAAACAATAGTTTTCTAGATCGATACATTATTTATAACAATTGTCATTGCAAAGTTATATATAACTAAAACAATTAGAATTATATCGGATGATGTTGTTTGATACAAATAAGTCGATATATCGAGATACTTTCTTTGGCTATATTCCGATTTATCATCAAAATTGCATATTATTACATTTGGCAATATGATTCCAATACAAATCATTTTTACGCTGGAAAATTCTTATTTAAATTTTTTATGTAATATTAGAAAAAACTATACACATACAACAGATATATTATAATTTTTGTAATTGTAGTTCGAGATACATTTACGCATAAAAAACTTCAGCCTTTTAAATTCAATGCAATGCAACTCAGGGATTGTAAATTTCTTAAAACAATGCACACATTTTTGCTCTAAATCAAGAGGATGACCCAGCAACGCAACTTTCTACAGGTAAGATCGAGAAGATCATACATACATCATTTAATATTTAGTACTTAATAATAATTACGTATGTCTTTCGATATTGACAACTAAGGTATTCACAGCCGAATGCTTTGTATGTTCCCCAAGAAATATGTGCTGAATCAATCATTAGCAGCCATTTTCATGTAGTACTTGGAAATTTTCCTTCTAAATCTCTACAACTGAGTGCATCAACAAACTCTCTCTCTTTCTCTCTCTCCCGCTCAACCTCCACAAGAAAATAATCACGCTCTGGGAGTCGGAGATCAGTAAAGGCCGCGAAATAAGAACAGCAAGAAGGGAGACTGTGTATATGCGAGGCCGAGCGATCGTTTTGGTCCTTTTATGCTCTGCGCCTAGCGCTTGTACTGCAAGGTTCTCTCTCCGCTATCGGCTAATAGTAGGCCGCCGGAGGCGAGGCGAAATCGTGATGATCGTGGGGCTCGTAATACTCCTCGAGCCACAGGATGAAAGAGAGAGAGAGGATTGTTTAGTCTCGATGGCGCGCGCATTGTACATTTCCTACCGAGTGTGCGCCGTACACCCACACACACGCAGGCACATACAGCAGACAGACACGTATATAGAATCTGATAGTTGCGGAACGAAAGGAAGCGCGGGGTTATTACGGCCTGATCCGATTTGGCGATCAACGCTGTAACCGCGCCCGTGGACGCTCGAACGATATATATATATAGTGTGTGTGTGTGCGCGAGCCTTTGTGATCGCGCGGCTCTGATTCTTCCCCAGATGCGATAGGAAACTGCTGGCGCGTCGACTTTGCGAGTTCATTAGTCTGTAATTGATTTGGCGTGATGTCTTGCTAGATGTTTTGGAAATCATTCGCGGTTTCCCCTTTGCTCGGATAGATAGGATTCAGAATTTTATATAGACAGTAATTTGCGGTACGCGGTTTCGCGACTTTATGGAAAGGATTATCATTTCGATTGAATTATTAGATTGTATATTTCGAATACCTTCCCATTCTGTAAAGTATACAAAAATCCCATTAAGGTCTCGATACAGTTTGTGTTGGAATCTGATTCTTATGCAAACACATTGAAATGAAATTCGAGTGTTTGAATGAGAACTTGAGGTGTGTATGCGTGTGTGTTATTTTTAATTTAAAAAGGAAGTAATAAATCAACTGTTTTTAGGATCCATTAATCTCTTGCCCAAATATATAAAGTCAACACAATATATTTATAGCTCAAGTTGGGACGATATTATGATTTGTGACTCCCCCATAAAAATGTTTACTACTTTTACTGTCTCATCGAGACTGCATAATGGAATTTGAACAATGTATTCAAAACAATGCCTTCATTTCACTGAAAGTTGAACGAAAATGACGAAAATTCTATATAAGCTGCAGTATCCCACCACTTTTGCTATATAATATAATATAAAATTACAAAATCTTCGCTACAATGCATCTTTATCTAGACATCAGTTATGCACACACATTTCTGTTCAAGGAATCAGCGGAAAGTTAAGCCGAAAAGTGCATAAGCAACATCGGATCTAAAGCAGTCAAAGCAAGGAATCTCTATTCAGAGCGCATCGTCCGCTTCCCTTTTTGTCGCGCTGCGCGAGTCTCGCGCTGCTTTCCCTTGTTCCAACGTCTTTTCTGCCTCTGGAAACTTCCCAGAGAATGGCGCATATGTATTACTCGATATAGCAGCGCCGAGGCAAAGTGTGTGTATAAGAAAGATGAGAGAAGATAAGACGCTCGCGCCATGGTATACCACGAGCGAAGCTAGTAAAAGGCAAAAGAGGGACGAAGCGAGAGCGAGAAAGGAAAGAAGCGGAATGAGAAAACGAGTAACGAGTGGGCACGAGAGAATTGAAAGTCTCTTCGTCTTTACCTTGGTGTGCGACTCTTTTGAACTTATATATCGTCCAAGAAAATGGAGGAGACTCGAAGGAGGAAAAGTAGTGGACGAAGGAAAAGAAGCTTTGACCAATAAAAACTATTGGTATAGCTGTAATATTAGAAGGGATGCGATAGTTTTTCAATAGTTAATTAACGCAAGTAGCATAAAAATATATTGATTTATAAATGAACGAGAAGAAACTTTTTAGGAAATAAAGTTCAGCTACGCAAAAGTTGAAATATTCAGCTATTCAAAGTCAGCTTGAATGTACTTGTGATGTCATGTATTAACTAATGCAGCTTTAAACATTATTCCACGAATAAGCATCTGAGTATTGCTCCAGACTATTCGATCTTTATCGTAGATTTTTCTTGAAATTTTTTTTTGCGAAATTTGACCCATACACTATGGTAATCGTGGAACAAAGCGTGCAGTACAAGAAAAATTACCCAGCAGTGTGCTTACGATTGTATTGAAATCATCATAATTTTTACCATAATGTTGAGTAATTTTTTCTGCACTGCACAGTTGGTTCTACGATTATCTGTACGATTCTACCTACTGTATATATTATGGGTAAAATTTATCCATAAATTCTCTCCGTGTATAAGTTTAAGTTTCACCTGAGTGATTTTTCATATGTATGTATAATATATGTACAATTGCGTGACTTTTGATGACAAGCAGCATCTTAATTTTAACAAAATTTGTACATCTATACACTTAATAAAATAACACTTGCGCATCGATTTTCAGGATACTTTGATTTCACAGTCTTTGCTTGTGATTTAGTGACGATAAGAAAGAGTTTCAAGAATTTGATATCAGGAATATTGTCGATTGTATCAACTGTAATGGTTCACATAAAACATTTCGGATCTATATTTTGCTTGAGTTGTGGGAAATTTTGCTATTTTTTTTTGTTATTGTTTTCTGAATCATAGTTTCAACCTCGATTTATCGTTTTACATACTATATTATCTATAAACATCAAAAATTCAGAAGATTCATTCAAATAAGCAGTTATGGAAGTAATAGATATGAGAAACGTCTACGGTATGCCATATTACCTACTCTATATTTACAGACAATGAACCGTATATTTTTGGTTTCTTTATTGGATTTTTCAAGTATACGAAAGATAAAAGCTGAACTTTACCAATAAGAGTTTTTTCATACTCTATCATTTAACATGTCTGCTTAACCTTTTCCCTTAAACCATCCGCCTTATTCAGGCTTCCTTTACTAATCTCCATCTTCAACAACATTTACATAAATTTTTCATTTAACTCGCTCCAGTAATGCAGCCAGTAAGATTGTCATCGGAACCAGAATTGATTGGACTGCACTTTCATCGTAGCAACAAATCATCTAGAAGCTAATAACAACGTCTGATTCGATTTGAGCTCTACAGTGCGCGCGAAAACACTCTATCCTATCTTTCTCCCGCGTAGATATTTTCTCCCCTCAATCCAGTATCCTCTATTTTCAATTCTCGCTTCTTTTTTTGTCCGGCGTCTCTCTCTCTCTCTCTCTCTCCCTCGTTCGCTTTTCCGTCGGTTATCATCGGGCGTCGGCAGGGCGCTAAAGTGACGCGTGCATTATTAATCGAGCTCGACACGGTCAGTCACGCCTGAACGAGAGAGCGAAAGAGAGAGAGAGAAAGAGAGATTATATAGCCTTCAGGGGACAAGAAGGAGGGCCGAGGCATAAAGATGGTGTCGACGCATAAATCTTCGTGCCTGCGCAGAAAGATGGTGCGTGCGAGAGTGCGAAAATAAGGCACAAGCGAGATGCCGCCGCTGCTGCTGCTGCTGCTGCTGCTGCTGCTGCTGAATTGCATTTATAGGAGAGGTAGAGAGAATAATCCAGTAGAGTCACGTACGCTCTTGCGTCTACATGTGTGTGTGTGTGTGTGTGTGTGTGTGTGGAGTACACGCATGCCTGGAAGAGATAAAGAGGAGAAGGCGTACGCATCGACGGTGCGCGCAAAACCGCGCGATTGTCTTGCACCGATGCAATGCTTAATTGCACCAGCAACGCTGCACCTATATATATACACGTACACACGCACACACACACACACACATATATATATATAAGTTGTACAGGGTGAGCGTGATAGTTACAAACCTGTTCTTCATATACTGGATCCCGGTAATCTTTGTCGCTAAGTAGGGAATGCGAGCCGCACGTCGCTCGAGCCCAACTATATACGTGTCGTGTATTTATTTGGGATTTTTGTCCGCAGTCTGGGTCAATAGTTTTGTATTTCAATTGATCGTCGGAGGATGTGAGTAGTCGCAAAAAATCGGAAAGTATGTATGTAAATTGAAGACCCACCAAGACTCAAGCACTGGAGAGTAGAATATATTTATAGTTAATTTGTGCATGCTAAAAAAGTGAAAATTCAAGAGTATTTAATAGTTAAGTTATGATATGTAGCGGAATAATTACATATCTTGTTTCAACTATACGTACTATACTTGTATATCATCTGTGTTCACACTTGTTCTGAATCGGTTATGTTTACTTTAATTATATATATATTTCGCCATAGCTATAAAGATGTGTGGAGTAATAGTTAAGATATATCTTATACCAATTACAATATACCTCTTTCGAAGAGGAAATACCGTCATATGACGTCAAGTTTTTATGAAAAAAAGGGCAGGCATATTAAAAAATTGATAGAAACTTTTACGTGGACATTACCGTTGTCGCTTAGTTATGAATCACTTATCCTCTTCTCTCCGCACGCAAAGTCAAATACTTTATTTCATTTTTAAGAACCCGTTTAACACCGACCTACACATCTCTCATTAAAATATCTCTATATTCGAATAGCGCGCATCCAACTTAAAATTCTGAGAACTCAAAGTTTCTACTGCCTTATATCACATAAATAAATGGCGTAACTTTTATTGACTCGGTCGAAAGCCAACATGCCGCAGAACTGAAAAACTAGAAGCGGTCTTATACATTCAGTGTAAGCACTCGGGTCGAGTAGAGAAAAAGAAAAAAAAAAGAAAGAACGAAAGAAAGAGAAAAAAAAAGAAGCTATTCGCTCAGTAGCAAAGAAGAGGACTAAGGAGGTGAGCGAAGAGTCGGCGAGTGAATGGAGATAAAAAAAAATGTCTTGCGGGTACGGACTGAGTCCAAATAAGGAAGCTAGCGCGCGAGCAGGAGAGAGAGAGAGAGAGAAATATATAAGCGTAACCGGAAAAGAACCACTTAGGCGGTCGGGCGACGTTCCTCGCGGCGCTACTGGTTTCCTCCTCTCTTTCTCCCGCGAGTCAGTGTATATAAGTTTGGCATCTCAGCTCCAGCGGTTCCTTGTCTTAGCTTCTCGCGCGCTACGGCTCTGACATTCCTCTAGGAAAGGACATCATCTTTTACGGCGAGGAGTAGCGCGGGTATATGCATCGCATCGCGGCAGATTCCGACGTGACTTCGAGTCCCACCATTGCACATAGTCGCCTGCTGTTTGCTCCGCGCGCGCGTATGCGGTTTTGTATCTATGCAGAAATCGGAATTGGCAAGCCGTCGATGAGCAACGGATATAGAGATATTTATCGATGGACCTTTTAGTTTTTGTTCGATAGGCTATTCGCTCAGAAATGCTATTACCTTTTATTTATATTTTTCATTATTTGTCATATAAATCAATGGATTGATTAAGTTTTAGTCAGGTTATAGCTGAAGGACCCTCAAGTCCCTATAATGAAACTTCTTTGCTTAACCCTGATTGCAATATTTTGAATTCAAACTCAGTGGCCCCGACGACTTCGGGATAAAGCTGTTCATTGGATCACTTACATGCCTAAGTATCTATGGGGCTCACTTTTTTCGAAGCTTTTGCTTACTAGAGAGATACATACATTCTTATTTAGTCATTTCACCTTTTGCACGCTAAATGAAAGCCGAACTTTGGCTCCCACTGATGTTTTTATCACTTCCCTCTAACCAGCTTAAAATTTTACGTCTAAGATACGACTAGCTCTTATCTTACTGATGAGCCCATCAGTTAGTCGGGGGCGAAACGCAATTATCAACTCTCATTTTATTTTTGATAATTTTTTATATTTTGCAATAAAATGTGTAGTAATAAGTGGAATTGTAGGACTGTATACGTTTTAGACAGCCCACCTCACAGCTAAATATGAGTTTAAATTTTCTACTGGATGAAAATCAATATATTCTATTTTATTATAAAACTGTTCAGTTTAATTCACTTGATAGCTTCCAAGGTACTTATATATGGAGGATGCATGCTTCCCCGGTGGCCCTGACGTAGTCAAAGTCTAGAAGATAATTAAAGCACTGTCGCATAACTTCACTCTGTTTTAAAAACTATGTATTATGAATCACATCATTATTAGTTGAAACAAACATTTATTGTCAACCGAGTTTTAAAAAAAAGCAGTTTTCTTCCATTGTCAAGGAGTACTCGGTCAAGATTTGAGAAACTTTTTGAAATTATATATGTACTGCAAGAAAAAGAAATCTTTATTTTCCTTTGTACTTATAGTAGAGCTCGTGTCCATTTTGTTTCGAACCAATACACGGCGTTGGCCACCCATGCGACAATTGCGTTTAAGAGATTCATCTTTCCTCTTTGGATACTTTGGGATGTATAGTGAGGGGTCCTATTACAGTCACGAAGCCTTCCTTCACTCACTCATCCAAACAAAATAATCGATAAAATCTAAGCGTCATATAGTCTTTAATAATCTAATGTCAGATACGATCTAGCACATTAGAATATTAAACATGCATGGTAAATGTATCCTCCATGTTTTTCAGTCGCTTGTGCTTAATAATGATAATAAAGAAGTCTTTTTTTCCGTATAGGCAAATCATTAACAGTCGGTAATACACTATCGTGGTATCATCATTTTTGGTCAACAATTCGTTTATTTATAAAGTAGATGTTAATACAGTTCAGTTCCATCACCCTTATATATAACGAAAATTTGATCTTAGGAGACTGTATCATCCATTCTTCAAACTAATTTACCAACTTTAGCAGTTTTCCTTTATCCACGGCTGGGACTCGCTGTGCTGTCACTCGCACACACACACCCCATAAATAAAAGGAATCCAATAACGCACTTTTCAGGGTATGCGCAAGGAAAAGCGCTGTCTCGACAAAGGGAAAGCCGAAAAGACAGAGTCTATAGCAGAGAGTGGCGGCATCGCTCTCATAACGGCCCATTGGCGCCTCTCATTTCATCCCATGACGACCATCACGCTTTTTCCACTGTTTGCGCGACGGTGGCGGCCCACTCTTACTACCTAGTATAGTAGCGCGTGGAACTGATGAAAAAGCTGCCAAAGGCTACTTGTGCGCCCCGTCGCTGCACAATGCGAGAGGAAAGAGCAGCGGGACCCTGTCGTCCTGTGCCTATATATATATATATACAATCGTGCGGGGGGCAGCCTCGTACACGACCTTGAATAAGCGCGCGCAAGCGAGGAAATCCCGTAAAAGTTCGGGGAAATCATGTGCCAGCGGCGAATTCCGCGCACGTCGGCACCAGATGTCAAAGGGCCACTCGCTCGCCTTCTGCGCTGAATGGCCATCCCGATGCGAATACTCGGAATGTGATTATTATTATTCAGGCCGAGACCGGATTCGTCCCGTATACACTATATATATATATGATGGAATCGACACTGGTTTATTATTTCGTCTTTGTTTGCGTCTAATCGGACGAGTCAATCGGAAGAAAGCAATTTATTATGCTGTGTTATTTATATGGCGCGATATTCTGTCGCAGCTTTGACTTTTTTCGCTTCCTCTCGCGTGTGGACTATAGTGTGTTAATGTTTGGTTTATTTCATGAGCAATCCTATATGCCGTACGCGGTGTGGATTTGTTTGATTAATCGAGTCACTTGGTCGACGAGAGATATACATATTATGACTGAGACCCGTTCTCTTTTTTTTATTTTTTTAATTGTAAAATAACATGTGCAGAATATATCCATTCTTTGAAACAATATGTTCTGTTTAGACATTGTTGCTTTGAATAAATTTGAATTTTAGAGAACGCAAAGTTTCTTCTTTCAACATGACCTATAGGTATACGAAGAGAAACGAATAACAATCGTTATATATACATCTCGGAATCGTAATATATATTTTGAAATTAAATATTTGAGACAAGTATAAAAAATTACAACGAATAGTATACTATTAGATAATGTATACGTTTGACGCTAAATTGCGTTATATCTTGGATGCACAAAAGTGAAAAAGGTTGTTAATTTATAATTGGTTCATTAAGACGTATAATAAGAAAATATTATATTCTTCTAAGCTATACTTAGTAAAAGATCAATAATAAAACTCTACTCCTATAAATCACTATACGCGGGCAAATGGTAACAAATTCGCTCATCGGTATTTTCGTATGTGTATAAAGTGACACAAGAAGGAATGTACTTTGCAGTAGACAAACAGATCGAATTCATAGGAAAACTTAACAAAATTATTCTTTGTGAAATTAGTTTATCGCACGCGTTGAATCATTAGTTCCAATATAACCTCAGCCACGAGAGCAGCCTCAGAACAACGCGCAAGCACAATGTATATACATGCAAGTAATTCACGTTTGTTCACCACTCCTTCGTCCTCTCAAATCGACCACACACTGCACACACACACACATCCACACGAGCATCGTGACTCTCATCGGCCGCAGTGTATCAACAAAAGCCCGTCGTATCGCCTATAAATGAACATCGTCACACGATATGCAGTCGCAGCCGATTGACCGATCGCTACGGCTATTCGGAAGTCCGGGAGAGGAGAGAGAGCGTGCTCGACCTGCCATTTTGCTCGTTTAGAGAAAGGGACTCGAGCTGTGTGCAGTCTAAATACATATATATACGGTACTCTGTTCGTATACCGGCAGCACCGCGCTAGGCGCTTTTCACCCCCGTTGCCCCCCTTCTCCTCCCCTCCCCTCCTCTCCCCCCC
>UELV01088609.1:12680-25361 GCA_900490015.1 Megastigmus stigmatizans | reverse complement strand
TTCTTCTCTCAAAAGAAAAATGGGCAGGAGGGGGGGTGGCTGATTTGATTTGATTCCCCATATATATATATTGTGCGTGTGTGTGCGTGTGTTTTTAAACAGTGTTTTTTTTTAATAGTTTTTATTTGCTGGTGAGCTTAGGCCATTACCAGGTATTGCCCAGTGGGACTTTTTTTCTTATTCAATTTTGCCCAGTGGGACTTTTTTTCTTGTTCAATTAATTTGCCCAGTGGGACTTTTTATAAATATCGTAGTCATGGTTCTTTTTCTGCCTGAAAAAAGCCCGAAAAAATTTTCGAGTTCCAGACGGGAATCGAACCCACGGCTACTTAAGTCGCCTTGTATTAGCAGACAAGCGTCTTATACCCACTAAGCCAAGGACGGCTCTTTAAACAGTGTTATTTTCATATTTTATTATTTTGCAACCCAAATTTTTAATAACTTTCAGCACACGATTAAATTCTATTACTAATTTCCAACAGCCCAATCAAGCAAATATCCGGTAACTCAATAACTTAATAAATAATTATCCCAACAACATAAATATCCACTAACCAAATCATCAAATCATGTGATGAATAATTAATCTAGCTACACAGTTATCTAAATAGAACTTTTTTTCAGTCTGTAATATTCAGATATAACCTTTTCTAAAGTGGAATTTGAGCTAGAACTTTTTCCAACCTGGAATTTTGAGACATACCCTTTTCTGAACTAAAATTTACTGACCATATATCTAATCATTTTTTGGTACAGTTACCGTGCTAGTAAAATATAAGTCGATCAGGTGACACGACAATCGTGCTATCTCGTTTGCAAATAAAGAGAAGTTCTATTGGTAGGTTGTATCCGTAGGGTAAGCGGACCTATTACTGCGGTTTTCTGCGATGAGTGAACTTTTTAATAAAGCATTTCGTACGTTTGTAAAGGAATATTGATATTTTTTTTACTTTTAATTAATATTTAATATTATTTTTATTAATAAAAAAAATTAAGAATGCCATGAACTAAAATTTTTTTAAATAAAGGATAGTATTAAAAAAAATGAAGTGTATGCATTACTGCGGATTTTAGATCGACTCTAGTCCATTACTGCGTGTCAAATACTGCGGATGCACTAATTACTGCGTATTGAATACTGCGCATGTTTCTGTTTCAAACTATTAATGATGAACTTCATAAATAAGTATTATAGCAATGTAACATTTTTTTAATAAAAGAATTTCCTTTATTTAATTATTAGGTAGTTATAAATGAAAAATAAATAAAATGTGTAAATAATATATTTTCTTTATTAACTTTGTCAGTAATTAGTATTAATGAGATCATATTATTACATACAACTAGAAAACACTTAGTTATAATTTAACACTTAATGTGTAAACATTTTTGTACCATTTATTTTTAAATTAACAACTTAAATGAATCTTTGGTAATGTTAAAATTAATAATAATATTTTCTTAATAAATAGTACGTTTTCAGCAAAAATAATAAGCTGCTATGTAATATTTTCTTTTAATTCTGCTTCCCTTTTTTGAAGCTCTTCTATTTGTTTTTTAATTGCAGCTGCCTCTATTGATTTCAATAAAAATTCTTCTTTTACACGCTTTTTATTTTCCATTTCTTTAATTCTCTCTTGTTATTTTATAAACTTTTCTTATCACTTTTTTTCTATTCATTTTTTTTCTATTCACTTTTTGTTTCAATTTTCTTTTAATTTAAGGTTATGTTAACGGTTGTGACTTGCGCAACTGTTCGCAGTAATACAAGTGCCCACTAAATGTGCGTACCAAATGCTGCGGCGGTAATTATTCAAAAACAAATAAGTTATGAACTTAAAGAAAGATTTTTATTAAGAATGTAAACCTAATACTTTAAGAATAATATAATAAGAAAGAGTATTATAACATAGATATGTAAAAAAGATACACTTTATTGTCATCATCATTAGTAGTGAAATAGACTCCATTTCGGCTTATACGAACATTCTGTTTTAAATTCCCAGATAATAAATTCAATAATTAAATTACACATAATAAATCATGTTTATCATATTTCTTAAGTGTTTAATTAATTGAATGATTTTTTCTAGAGCATTAAATATTATATTCCATCTAATATTAATATAATTAAACGAAACCGCAATAATAGGCGCATCCGCAGTAATAAGCCCGCTTACCCTATTTGAAAATTTCACAGGAAATTCGAAAAAACTAACTGGATTGTGTTGCTGCCTTATTGTCTTATTGACTTATCAGATTATTGGATTGTGGGGTTATGGGAAACTAGTATAACTGTAATTGTCGATAAGTATAACTATATAGGTTATTGACCTTTTGAATGATTAGTAATGTTAAAAAAATCCTACCTTCATCTAAAAGTTAATTAGGTACAAGAATGATAATTGGCGCATCAAAGATAATTAAGTTTATAAATGCATTTAAATCATTTATCACAAAATATAAAGAAGTTAAATAGCATTTGAGCAAGGAAATTCCATTGGCCTGATATTTTATCTTCCACGGATGCTTATATTTGAAAAATCCAGTTTAGAATGTCACATGCAGCACTATTTTTTTAAATGTGAATCTCTAGTTTCTAGATCTCGCCTTAAACGGCCGGATCTATCATGGATCTCAGTTTCACCGTCTGGATGCACCACGGATCTTTCCTTAATCAGTCAAATGCACGAAGGATGTAACCTTGACTTGTCTGAAACATTTTGAACCTTAATTTGATCCATCGGGTGAATACACATCTAAAAGTAAGATTTTGTGCTCTTTCTCCTTCCGGAGCCAGAAAAGTGTTTCCATTTGAAATTTCAAAGTTGACCTTCTAATGGCCTTGAAGGACACGTCCAAGGTCAAATTTGGAGGCACCATTTGAATCCTCGTCGAAAATCCTATCGACCTCGGGACTCATCATTTTTGTTTAGGTAGTTGATTTCACAATCAAGGGGAGTCCGATACTTTTTGAATATACTGTATATAAAATTTTTAAATTATTTGAAAAGATACACTCCTTTTATTTAATGCAATAAAAAATTGATGATTTCATAATATCATTATTTTCTCAAATAATAAAAAATCTTAATACTTGATAATTTAGAAAATTTATGCTCTTAATAATTAAATTAATCTTGATAAGTATTGATAAAGAAATTTAAATGTTATAAGCTAAGTTTCAAAAAGTGAAATTTATAAAAATAACAAAAGAACGATCCGCAGATTATTTAAAAAAATAAGGTCTCAAATTGTGAGCAATTGAAAGCTCTTTCAAACGCATATTGTAATTTTTTTAAATATAAAACTTACAATACGTAGAATAAACTAACAAACTAAAATTCAAATAGTATTTTTCGGTCATGTAACAAAAGAAAATCAATGAATCTTAAAAAATTATTTTTCAGCTCCCAATCCACAAAAAAATGAATGTAAAATAAATTTTGAAATTTGCAAATCGGTTCATCCGTTCTCGAGATACGTATGTACATACACGCACACACATACATTTACACATACGCACACCACACACGCGCGCGCGCGCGCGTGCTCACACACAACAAAAATTTTCTCCAAAATAGACAATTTTTGTTACAATAATTTTAAATAATGTATATAAGCATTTTTGGAAACGAACTTTTTTTCTCCGATAGCATAATAATTTTTTCTTTAACCGTTAAATATATTATCATGGCTCACTTCGATTTTATTTCTATAATACGCATAAAAAGTTAAAAATAATTATTACAGGTATCACTAATAAAATGATCTGCTCCTATTTTTAAAAAATATCTATTTTTCGTAATTACAAAGAGTAAAATGCAGAGTATCTAACATTGTACTAAAAGTTTTTAATTACGTGTTTCATAAATAAATATCGGAAAGCAACAAAGAAACATAATCTAGCGGGCTTAGTAAAATCCAGGTCTGTTACCAAATAATAATTATACCTCGAGACAACAGTAATATTGCAATAAAATTGAGATGAAAAGTCTCCACAAGACTAAAGGTATTGTCGTGCCAGGATATTTGAGGCAGTTAAATGCTGCGCGCGCCTACGACTTTACGACAATGAAGCCCCCGCGGCGGGAAGTCGCGATACCGTAAAATATTTTTTAAACAGTAGAGAAAGTCAACGACACACTTGGGAAACGAACCGGCCGCCCGAAATATTTTGATATGTCCGCCTTCACATCTGCGCACCTCAGCAAGCGCTTCCAAATTATCCTAATCACCTCGGCGATCTAGAGGAGAAGAAAGGTTTTCTAATGACTCTTTTGTGCCTCCGAAATTTCGACACTTTTCTTTTCACTTATACTTCGATCCTTGTTCTCATGATTAAATGTAGTACACCGTGTCTTCAGTGAATGAATTTTCAGAAAAACAAAAGCAAAATAGTTACCTGTTTATCTAACCCCCATTATCACAAATTCTTTATATTGTTTTTTCATGTTGTCGTGACCACACGTGAAAGAAAGAGAGACATATTTTTTATTCATTTTCAATTAAATAAAGAGTTACATAGCATTATTTTTAGTATTTGTAATTATAAAAAAATTAATTTTAATATAATTTATCACCAAATTGAAAGTATACTACCTACTCACTTTTTTGAGGAATAACTGCACTAGTCTGTGGATCTGTGAAGCATTATTACTATATTGAGGATTAAGTAGATGGGTTAAAAATATTTTTAATATTTTAATGCAATTAGAATGGAGTGGATAACGTTAGCGACAACCAATAGGTTATCTTTATACGTTTTGTTTTGTGAGTATCTTTGTTAACGACCGCATTATAGTTTTGTAGACCATTATCACTTATGTACGTTAAAAAATATGGCTGGCACAATTTCAGTGCTCTCGACGTAGCCCTCGCAATCGAGTGAGCACTTAGTTATTATAATAAGTTAAGCTAAGTTTAATCTTAATATAAATTAATTAAATCATTGCTAATCAGAAGAGATCATTCTTTCAAATTATTTATATTTTGAAATTTCCATGCCGATATATGGTATAAAATCATTAATTGTTTATTCTTTTTGAATAATAAGACAATTTTTCGAAGAGAAAAGATTGAATGCATTTTTGTTTCAGTTTTGTATCTTTTTCTGCGAAATTCTTTTATAAAATGATGTTAATTATAAAAATTTTAGTAGTGAAATATATATATATATATATATTTCAATAAAATGTCGAATTACCGATATCGATCGGAATCTTTCCGATTCTCGGCACAACACTATAATACTGTATCATTTATTTCAGAAGTCCTCACTTCATGAGACTAATTATAAAATATGAAAGCTGCAGGTAGAATATACTTATATTTTATATGATTTATTCTTTCAGAAGAGAATAATGTTATTTGTTAAACAACATTTGTTAATGTTAAACAATTTAGTTTCTTATACTTCTCTGATAGAACACATTACCCAGTTTATAATTTCACAATCTTCTATATCGTTATAGAAATTACACAGTTTATAAATTCTACTGAAACAAAATAAAAGAGAAGGAAATAAAAAAAAATTTAGTTATTTATTATATACTTCAAAGAGTTCAAAATAAATATGAATTCACCATGTTAATATTTTACGTACAATATAAATAAAACGTTTAAAACCTCGGCTACTAAATAAAAAGTGAGTTTTTAATATCCATCATTTACAATTTTCATCCACCAAAGGCTTTTTCAACAATCATAAACTACTTTAACCTTTTTGTCAGCAGAATTGATTTTTATGTAGATGTTAAGGGGATGCCGGAGTCGCCTTTTTAACCAACATTAAGTTCTTCAAACTTCCTAATTTTGGTAATCAGTGATTCGTTTAGTAACATTTGATCGAATTTCTTATTTGACTATAAAAATGAACAATCGGTCACATAAATTTACGAATGGTGAATAAGTCCGCAATGAAGCTTATAGTTATAAAAAAATTTAATTCAGAGAAACGAGCGCAAAAAAGCGGTTAATTTGCTGACACCTCAAGCTTTTGATAATATGCGGTGGATGCTTTACCTCTAAGCTACGATCGCTAAGACAGTCTTTTCCGATTTTATGAATTTTTTTGTTATTGTACGCATCATCTCAAGAACCTCCAGAAGGCATACGGCTGTTTAATTCCATATCCTCCTTTAAGAACTTGATAGTGACGAGCACGTGCAGTAATTTTTTGAAAGGAAATTTTATAGAAAAGTAGAAATGGTTTAATTATTATCAATTTGCAATCACACGAGTATTACCCTTCGGAGCAAATACTGACCTCATTACATGAGAAAATCAAATTGATGCAAATTGACTCTGTTTTTTTAATATTTTATTGGTCGGAAAAAAATGCCTATGTTGACGACGGTGGGGATCGATCCCACGACCTCCACTGTCACAAGCAGGTGTCTTGCCCACTCAGCCAAATTACCCGACTGACAATTCGTTCTAATAAGTTCCTTTTGTCTTTTCAAGTGTTGGTGTATTGTTGTGATTCCACACGATCCTGGCGTGTGTGTCTTACGCATACTGGTCCCTTCTATACAGAGCACACAAACAGCCGCTCTAATGTCAACAAGTTTGACTTTAAATGTGCCCGCCTTCACAAATACATTCATTATCGTTTATCGCACTACTATAAACGATCCAAGCTTTCATTATTAAGAGGATGATAGAGTCCTGTTCGAAATATGTAGTTATCGACATTGCAGATCCACGTTTTATTCAGTAAATTTTTAAGCAAACGCAATTTCTGATCACGTGTCACCTTCATCTTTCACGAAGAATGTACCTTTAGATTAATAATTGTATTAAATCAACAATTCATTATTGAATAAAATGTAAATCAGTAATGCCGGTATATGAGCTCCCTTTGAAGAGAATCCGAATTAGTGGATGAAATTTATGCATTTCTATCTATAGAAATACAATCGCAGTGAGACATTAAATTTTCATTTCCACGTTAAAAATGTTTAAAAAACATTTAACTAGTAAATAGAAAGGTAAGTTGTTCCAGACATCTTCGAATTATTTAGCAAACGGGATTCTGGGAGACTTACTTGATAAAGGAGGTCTCCGGCGAAATCAGAATATAATGAAGACTTTAGAGGAAAATTACACAACCTACATCGTCACTTGAAGCATAAAAAATATTAAATTTTAAAAAATAGACTTCCTTTCGTGATGAGAAATTTAAAAAAAATTTATTGAAAATCAGGTATTTCTATACTCGTCTGTTTCTACTTACACGTATTAAGTATAGTGAAAAATTTTCGGCCTTTTTTAACCACTTCCCGTCAAGTAAGTGGGTTAAATTTTTTTTTTAACTAAACGTATTTTATGCCCTAAATAATCTAAATAATTTCCTTGTAATATCAACAGGTGTTAGTGTCGGGATCCTGCTTTACATTTCTTAATTAAATGAGCTGCTTGAGCTCATATCCTTACATGTACTGTGCGCCATGATTTATTTATTATTGCTGATTTTTCATGTATGTTATTCTGCTACAGGATTATGACAGGCATATAAATTTATGTTTTCAGCAGTGATAAAGATATATAATTATAATGAAAAATAAATCAGTCATATTATTAGAATTTTTATATATTTTATTCATTTAGATTACTCAAAACTTTTTTTTTATAAATGATGCAGTAAATTCATATTTCTATTTGTAAAATGAATAAAATATTCCAGATATATATATAAAGATAGTAAAAGTAAATCATTTCTTTTCATTAATTCATGGAAAATTTTTCACGAACGTATCCATATTGTATTCCAAAATAAGTCTTCTCGGTCGTATGCGTAGGCAAATTAATGCAAATTTAATCTATAGTGTTATAAAACAAGAAGAAAAAAATACCTGTCCCTCCATTGAAAGAAAGAAAAAAAAAGTAAAATCGACGTGAAGACGAAATCCGAACGCCTAGACGGAGAGACAGCGTAACATCCCATTAAAAATGTTAATTCGTTAGCTGTGCATGCTGGGCGTCTATTACACGCTTCCGTAATTTAGTGGGATGAGCGGACGACCGGCCGTGCGCGAAGAAAGTAAAAGTTTCTCCGAAAAGGAAGTCAAACGTTTTCGGGTGCCCGAGTATATCGGCGAAAGTGGCCTGTCGAATTTTGTTGGATAGCCACTCGGTATAATATCGTTCGACTCACGCGTTGTATACGTGTGTATATGTATTTTGTGTTCTACGTCCGTCTTGTCTGGTCTTCCTTTCGATTCTTTGTTCGATAAAGGTGTGCGCAAGAAGTTTCGGGGGTTCACTTTTTTTTTGATTTGCACATGTTACACATGTAAGCTGTTCTCCGTTTTTTTTATCAAGAGAATATAGAAATTTAATTGAAAATACGCGAGGGTTCAATTTTTTCGCAAAACTGTACACTTGAATGATTTTGCTTTTGGAATCTTGAAACTTTAATAATTATCTTCATTATTCCTAAAGCTGCAATTTGAAACTTTCATTCGTTAATTGATCTTGATTTATAAATATTATATCACTTTCTCTGTATTTATTTGAAACAAGAGCAGTGAAATCTTTATTGTTATATTTTTAATTGTAAGTGAGTTGCAAATCATATAATATTCATTGTAATCGACTATTTTATTCAATATTGTTTTAAAATGGCAATTTTAATTTTAATAGTAAGAAATTGTTCCGCTTGTGAACGCATTCTTTATTTTATTTTCTGAGTTTTGAATACAAATTTATGCAACTCTCGTACATCCACGAATTCACTTCTTTTTTTAAATTCAAATTTCTTCTTTTACTGTCTCATACAAGACAGTTGATGTTCACGGTGTAATCTTAATAATTTTCCATGTTGTAAGTACATTTTCTTCAAACGAAGGTTTCCTTCGTTAGTCAATATCTACATCCACTAAACTACCTATGTAAGAATAAAGAGAACAAAAAGAAACTAAAGATATCGAATAGCAAACTATGACCCATAAGAAAATAGTGAACAATCTAGCTTATGTTTACGTTATCAGTGCGTAAATGTTTTTCGTCTTCAAGTTTTACATAGTCAGTATCTAGATGTACTAAACTATAAAAGAATAAAAAGAACAAAAAGAAACTCAAGATATCGAATAGCAAACTATGACCCATAAGAAAATACTGAACAATCTAGCTTATGTTTACGCTATCAGTACGTAAATGTTTTTTCTCTTCAAGTTTTATGCATTACATGTGACCTTCACATACTTTCAAAGAATATTTGTACAAGTATACGTACGCCCAATGAGGAAGTGGAGTTGAGTTGTTTGAAGTGAATCTTGAAATCTGGATGCTATCAATGCACGTAATTTATTTACTCTGTTTAACGATGTTTCCAATGCTGCCCTAAATTTGGGTAAAGGCTATAATGTAGGTGGATGACAAGCAGTACCAGCCATACGCGCGACGAACGAAGGCAATACAGTACCTCTTGCATAAAAGCTTAGCAAATAGATAAATAGACCATTTTATATATTAATAATTGATCGAGAGAGCTGGGAAAATTTATAAACTCAAATATGAATCATGAATCACGGCACGCGGTAGCGCGCCAAAGACATAAGTATGCGTCAGTCTGAGTGCACGACTGTGTGCCATACATATTTCTCGTTTGCCAATGAGAAAATTACGTATCGCATATCTTTCAATTGAACGCCTGTACCTAGAACTTAAGTATTTTGAGAAAAAGATATTTTAATTGATCAAGAATATATCTGATCAGAGGTATACAGAGTATATCACAGTAGTCAGAAAGAAGTTCTAAATAAATAAAAACAGGATTCGGTGGAATACAATTTAGTGGTAACGGTAGGACTTTGCGGGACCACGTTAATACAGCCTTAAAATTATTAATGAAGAATAACAGTCAAAACTCCAAATCAATATTTACAATATTACTGCAAATTTTCAATATTCGCGCCTGTATTTTCAAGCAGGTGAAAAATTCTATGCTGGCGTTGTATTTTGCATAACTATAGTAATCTGTAGTCACAGTTGATAATAATAGTTTCAGCCCGCAGCCTGATTGTATACTTATACACACATAAAATATTTTCACCTTTAAGTGATTGACAACTACAATTGCGATACTTAACCATGATTCGCTGCAGTGACGCACGTCCCGAAGCGTTCAAACACGCCTTCACCGGAATAACTCATAATCCCGAAAAATTCCGTGTTGTATGGGGCTTCTCTTGTCCTGGTCTCTTTATCTGAAATTGTACCGGGAAAATCCCAGATTATAAAAACAAGCGATTCTGAGGCGTGCGCGGCTCGCCGCGGTGATACAACGAAAGTGAAAGAAGCGAGTGTCCGACAGACACGAGCGCCGCGGACGAGTCGGCAGTTCCCGGAACGGCAACAGGACGTCGATTATCTCATGCCGATTGGCCCATCGTGACGGAAGTTGTTCCTTTTCACCATCCACTATACTTTTATGATTCCCGAAAAAAATTGCACCCAATTACCTATCACGAAAGTTATCATACTTGTTTTTACAATTATTACACATTATGTTTTTGCAAAGCTGCTTGTTTAGCGAAATTATTATTACGTAACATAAATGGTCATATACTATCACTGTCGCACTTTTTATCTAAATTACCTAAATTAATACCTATGTAAGATAGTTTTTTTGCTACAGTTGGAAATTGAATCCAGATTTGTTTAAAAATGATTCATGGCATAATTTAAATGATGATAATCAAATAAAAAGTATTTTATTGATGCGTTTTTATGAACTCGGTCAGAAGCCGAAATGAATAAATTTGTTGTATTTGATACATCTTTAAATATGGGATTATTTTTATATGAAAATATAAAACAGAATTACATAATAAAGTACGTTATGTGTGACCGTATTCGATAACAATTACAATGAGGAAAAATTTCCTCCCGCATTTCTGCTTGCATAGAGATAATTTCACATTTTCAATAGTGTATTCTCAACTAAGCAATCGAAATTCTCTTTGAAAAAAGCATTTCTAACAAGACAAGATTTCACTTTTCAGTCTTTTGAATCGAAAACTCTATTTCATGTAAACTTTTTCTCATTTCACATTACCTTTTTAGTTTTTTCAGGTGATCATCATTTGTCTAAATGTAGAATAATGCTTACAGATTTAATGTTATACAGAACTGCGTAAAAACAATAAAAGAGTATGTTTTCCAATAAACTTTTCCAATTTTTTTCCTTTTAAAAGAAAAATTCGGGCGATTCTTTTGTGCAAGCTTATGTTACGAAATTTAAAAAATATTGTTGAGCTCAAAATATGCAGCGTGTATTCTTATTTTTTTTTTATTTGTAATAAAATTAATTAATAGTTGGATTTAAGCGACGCAGTGCTCGATATAATGAATCGTCCTGTGCTAGGTAAAGTTGATCTGATTTGTCGTGTTTTCAATTAATTGAAAGTCAATCTCAATATTATGATCATGCCTACTTTTGTTTATAACTTATAATGTTTATAATTTTAAGGAATATTCGCAGGACTTTGTCGGCTTATCACTCGATACTATTAAGCATTCTGTGCAAGATCAGGCTTATGCTATTTATCGTTTTTTTAGTTCATTGTTTTTTTATAAACTATTATTCAATACAGATCAGAACTCCGGAATAATTCCGAAAGTATGCTTAATAAAAAAATTGTAGGCAAAAATGTTGCAGAAATTGAAGGGATATATTTGACAACGACCTTGATCTTGATTTTGGGATCAAATGGAGGAGTCAAATTGGAATATTTAAATGGAAATCTGTTTAATTGGCACCGCAATCGCGGAGAGCATAAATATTACATTAAAATAGAAGGTCATGATCCTGCGTAAAATTCAAGGTAAAATATTAGTAATAAGATGATGAATTTATTATTCCTTAGTTATTCACAATGTTAAAATGAATCTATCGATTATCAAGGAATACATATACTGTAAGTTTTTCTTTATTGCTAATATTTTGCGAAGTTTCGAGGGCTTATCAACCTATAACCTCCTCTTTAGACATACTAAACAGTCAAAACAAAAAAAAAACATAAAAATACAAAAATCACACTTCACGCAGCGCAACTACTTTACAGACACTAAAACAAACCTTGAGACTTATAAACTATTGCATCGTATGCAATCACAAATTCTACCATAACAATCCTTCAAGAAAAATCAAAACTTTTTTGACTGAAAACAAAATAAACGGGGAAATTTGTTTAGTCTGCCTGAAGAGGAGGGTATATGTTGATAAGCCCTCGAAACGTCGCAAAATATTAGCAATAAAGAAAATTTTACAGTATATGTATTCCTTGATGATCGATAGATCCATTTTAACATTGTAAAATATTAGTACTCCTTTTCTACATCAAATTGAATATAATTGATGATACTTCATATATTTTATCACGACCTAGGTTTATAACCTCATAGTTTAGCATAACCCTTTCTGCTCAACTTAAGGGGACGTCGGAGTCACTAAAAATTTAAATTTCCCGCCCTTACTACATCGAAATACCCACAAGGTTTTTCAAACTTTTCTCTTTAACAAATTCACCAATTGACTTGAAATTTTAGGAGATGATAGAATGATCATAATTGAAGCGCGCTCAGCCCTGAAATTACCAATAAATTGTGTAAATACAATATTTTTAATTTGAAATATAATTGTAAAATCAGAATCATGCCATCTCTTGGATTGAA
>UELV01088609.1:0-12660 GCA_900490015.1 Megastigmus stigmatizans | reverse complement strand
TTTCTTCTCTAGCTTCTATATTATTTTAGTTTCCGGAAATTTCAGGGCTGAGCGCGTTCTATTTATGATCATTCTATCACCTATAAAAGTTTCAAGTGAATTGGTTAATTTGTTAAAGAGAAAAGTTTGAAAAACCTAATGTCGGTAAAACAGGCGACTCCGGCATCCTCTTAAGAGGATGCGCTATAGCTGAAAAGATTCCTACTTTATCGGTTATAGCATTTAAGATGATGTGCTATAGCTGGAAAGATTCCTACCTTATCAGTTCTTGCATTTAACGAAAAATATAAAGATAGAGATTAATTTTTGGATAAAACTCTGTATCACCTTCTCGGTAATAATGCAAACAGAACAATGTAATGTTTACATCATCATCGAGATAGTGACAGAGAGTTTTTCTACAAATTAATCTCTAGTTTTATATATTTCGTTGAATACACATACCTGTAAGGTAGTAACTTTACGGTTATAGCACATCCCCTTAATCCAATAATCTATATTTATATATTAAACAGTTGTATAATGTCCTATGTTACTACTTTTCTTGTATATAATGCAAAGATATAAGGGGCTATTGTAGCTATGATTCATCTTCATATACATATTGGGATTTTCCAGTATTAGCTGTGGCGCCTATAAGAATATTTACGGTGGACAAAAAGGAGTTTTAAGAAAATTAAATAGAAAATGCAACTATAATTTTCATATTTGTAAGGGGGGAAATAATGAAAGTGTATAGCTGAGACGCATTAAAACCGGTCATGAATATTCCTCTTTTAGAAATGAACAAATTATAAATGAGCTTGGGTAAAAGCAATGATTTATAAAGTGCGCAACAGTGAAGAATCACTATAATTAAAAAGAACTACTCTTTAATCCACGTGCGAAATCAAAGTAATTAATGTCCATTATAAACAAAATAAAGCCACTTTAAACATAACTATACGGCGTATAGTTATTGGAATAATGGGCGATTAATGCGATTATAATGAAGACAGCAGCCGCTATAACGCCTACACACACAGATTATATATAGAGAGGCGCAGGGATACAACAGGCCGTATACCGCATGGCTAAGCGAAAAAAAGTAGGTCACCTTAGAGCAAGAAATCACAATCATTGATGCTCCTAGCATTAAAATCTCGAGTCTACCGCAGTACCGACACGAATTTCTATATATACAGGTATATATACACAAAGCCGCGCGTGACTTTCTCCTTCAACTCGAAAGTGCCAAGATACTCGATCGGTCGGACGGCCGCCTCTGCGCGCGGCCTGCGGCCTATACTCGGAGCGTTTAAATGCGTGCCAGCTGATGCGCCGCGGCCGGTCGCCGCGTCAATTGCGTCAAGTCGCGATGTATGAAAATGCAAGTGTTCCCCGCCGATCGCTACTCATGCTAGTATATAGTTACTTATACCAGCGCGGCTGTTCTTTTATCGCATTCTAATTCACGGCTACCGCGTTGGCTCGGCGTTGTTTTGCCGGCGCCGCCGCGCGCGAGCCTCTTCCTCTTCCGAGTTATAAAAGCGCCGCAGCTGTTGGTCCGTTGCACGTACCGACAGTTGCAATTAAAAATGCAGCACGTGTGCTCTTGACATCTAGGAATAAAGCGATGCGTGCGGCGAGATGGGTAGAGGAAGCGACGCGAGTTTTGGTCGCGATAACGTCGCTGCCCTCGTATATAGCGCCGTACACGGGGCCAACCTATCAATTTGCATACGGACGCGTAATGAGAGAAAAAGCGCACACAAGAATGACGAGCATCGGAGGACTTTACGGGCGCCTCTCTCGTTTATTTGCGTGTGCATTTATATATATGCGTACACACACACACATATATATATATATGGACGCGCGCGCGCGCGGGAGAAAGTTTTAAGCTTCGCGCGGATCGATATTTTCGAATGTGTGCGTTATTAATTACAGCGTTCGTTTTAGCTGACGGTGATGTAACGAGAGTCCGCATCGAGCGCAAGAGCTGTTTGCGCGCGCGCGCGCCATTTCATTATTTTACAGCTCTTGCGCCGCGCCGTGAATTTAGAAGTTGGTGCGTTCCGATGATTAACCTAAATATTGAGGAGAGAAACTTTTTTTTATAGACCGCTAAATGCACAACTTGAAATCTCGAATACTTACAACTTTTTTTTTTCTTTCTGCTTTTCAGAAAATGAAAGCGAATCCATTTTGTTTATGGGTTAGTGTGTTGTTCCGGAGGATCATTCGTGAAAAAAAATTGAGATATAAATAGAACAGAGACTGCTATTATGCTTACGAGATCTGTATTTGTGATTTCCTGGCTGTAGAGCTACCTATTTTTATCTTTTCGACGTTAGGTATATGGTTTTTATAAGTTCGATACCAGAGAACCAAAACAATCTATAGATTTATTGTTGAAAATGAACTCGCTACTTCGGAAATTCATTTAGGACACAAAAGTTAAAAAACTTTCTTCAAAGCTATTATTAAAGTATATTGGAAATACTTTATTCAAATTAAAAGTTTCTGTCGTCTTATTCTGCATAATAAAAAAAGTAAATCCTTTAAATTTAATTAAAAAATTTAATTAAAAGCGATAAGAAACTTCAATAATTATATCATTTAATAATTTATAGCATTATTAACTTTTATTTATAGAATTATTAATCAATTAATTTAAAGAATTTGAATAATATTATTAAATATATTTGTGTATTCAAGAATGCCTGTAGCCAATGGAATCACAATTTATACTAAAAGAATAAATCACATAATTACAGATTCCTGTTAAATGCTGGATTTCCATCTCTAATCTAGTTTATAATCAATAAGCATCCGAAAGGTATAAAGTACCCAATATCTGGACTGATTTTGAACCCGACAATAAATAAACCATTTTTTGAGAACTATAAGCGACATTTTTAGAAAATTTTAACTCTCATTATTGATTTGTAGTCTATTTTACTAATTTATGCAAATAGAAATTCATTTTCACGATTATTTATATTATTATACTTAAAAAGTAGGTTTGAATAATTTGTCCTAGACCCCTAAATCTGGCTAGCCTATACTGAACTGGGTGCAATATCGGGACAGCGCTTGATCCCTAAATCTGAACAATGCAAATTAAATGTGTCCTGGGTTATAGGATATGACTTACTATAAGCTGAATGTAAACCTGAACAACGATTTGGCTATCGTCACATAAGCTCGAAATTTTTTATTCCGTATTCTAGTAAATTGGAGACTCAAATTAACACAAAATCGTTAAGCGTATAATTATAGTTAATGATGAACTAATTTCTTTTTCATATTCATATGTAATAGTAGTGTTTTACTGCTGCACCCAGGTAATGGTCCCAATTTTTAGCTTGACTAGCTTTCGGGTACTTTATACCTTAGTATTAGATGTCTGATCAGCTGGAGTAATAAACAGCCACGAAGTTTAGCGTGCTAAAAAGCCCCCGGTTCGAGGGGGCTTGAATAGACGCACTTCTTCAGGGTACCACGCAGCCAGTCTCGAAGGATCCTCCCGCACGCATAAAAAAGAGATCACAGCACGGGCTCGCAACAATGACATTGAAAGGCGGTGGGATCCTTGAGAAATGCGAACGCAATCTGTGCGAACGCAATCTGTGCGCGCGCACTCTTCCCATCATTGTAGACCTGCCAGGCTCGTAGATCACTTTATAGGCTGGCAATTATATATCGTTGAGCCCCGCATCACCAAAGTTCCTCTCGTCCAATGTTACGAGCGCTGGACATGAAAGGCGCATAAGCCATGCTGTGACTACTGCGCGACGAGCACCGCTAATGCAAACGAGCGGGGAGAACCTTCCGCATGCGGTGGGAAAAGTTTGCGCACGGTTCTGGTATAACTCCGTTTGGCTCCGAGAGTGCGGATGCGTGAGGATGTGACGCAGCTTCGCCGAGATGCTGATTCGTCAAGGGGATTGATATGCTCCTTATTTTCCTTCTCCTTCTCTTATTGACTCTCTTTATAATCTCTGATCTTTTCTTCGGTCTCTTGCTGGTACTTATGCTTTTATCTTCAGGAACGCTATTGGTATACTGCTGGCTGCTTTGTTTAAAAATTTACGAAGACGCGACATATCGTACCTTTTTTTTATCAATTGGAATTGTATATTACTGCAACAGATACCACTGTGGAAATTTATCTTTGATCCATAATAATTTTTGTTTAGCTTTGATTTTTAAGGGTAAGGTGGCTAGATCGATCATCAAGAGACATAAAATAGGTAGTTTGCAATTAATTTATTCAAAAATTGCGAAGTCTCGATGACGTACAAACATGTACTTTATCGTCGAGCTTTTAGTGACTTCGAGTGACATATACATAACGTCGGAAAACAAACAAATTTTCGTCGTTTGGAAACTAATCAAATGTTTTTTTTCTCTTGTTCCACCACTATTCTCACACAGTTTAAATAATTTTGCAACTTATTCTAAAAACAAGATGTTAAGAGCTGTCTCGTTGAAGGTGGACTTATCTTATAAAGGTTTATTTTTATTCTTACACTTATAAGATATTCATATAGGACCTACTCTATATACTTAACATTTTCATGTAATTGCCTTCGAATGCATTTTATTGTTATCATATTTTTTATAATTTCAAGTGTCTTCATCAGTAAAGGAGTAATTTTTGTCTATTTTCCTTTTACTGATACATTTAACACATTTGAGTTTGAAATTTTATTATAAAGATTTATAGCACTATCACAATTTTAAAAATATTTTTTTCAATCATTATGATTTTTCAAATTCTCCCCTCTCACACTCAACTATTGGCAGCAGTTAAATGGTCAACTAGAATTTTAAATATATATGAAGCTTGTCAGAATAGACTGAAATATAATTCACAACAAATTAGAGACCATTTCATTATAAGTCAATAATATGTACATTATTTAGATCCATATAAATATACGAATATATAGCATTCGAAATTCAAAACAATGAGAAATAAAAAGCTGTTTAAATTAAAATTGTTGACAAACATTGAGCGAAAATTGTAAGCAATATTCAGAGGTGCGCGTGATAAATTATTCATTTATTCGTTTCCACTGTTCGCTTTTTAAAGATTGTATCATACACTTTCACATCATCTCTATCGCCATGTGATATTTCAACAACACAACAGCCAATTGAACCGAATCCATTACATTGCCCGTCTCGACTTTAAGAGAAAAAAAATTAAGATCTTCAGATCGAGCGATAAAATGGGAAAAAATCCTCTTTAACTGCCTTAACTATAGCATGAGCTTTAATACCATTGTAAATCTAATGTGCATCCACGGCAATGAACCTATACACGAACGCAATGACTTTACGGAACGATTTGAAAAAAAAAGTTGCTAGAAATGAAAGCGGTGACAAGAATCTGATGAAAAAGTGGTGAACCATATCGCTAGCAATTATTCCGCGGATAGCTTCTGCTTACCTTTTTCTTCTCGGGAACCCTAAATTATAAACATAAACATCAGAGCATAATTACAGATCTCAAAAAAGGGGAGACAACAGCCTCCTAGAAAATCCGTAGAAAAGTAAAAGCGCTTCATTAACAATGCCTTCATATGTAATGCCTCTAACGAGCTATTAGTCAGCTCCGAGAATTTCGTTACAGCTCCAAAAGCCAGAATGTATACAATAATATAACAGCAAAAAAATTAATACATTCCATGCGACACTTTGCGTTACCTGTCACGTATGCTTCGCAACTGAACTTCTCTCTCTCTCTCTCATATAATGCATCTCTCTCTGTCTCACTCTCTATCCTACTCTTATGTCGCCCTATATAGTATTGCCATACGTGTGAACGTGACTTTACTTTCTCGAGCGGTCGCCGAGCGTCGTCGTTCTCCTCTTACTTTCTCCGCGACTCAGCTCAAAAGTAGGTCCCAAATGAGTCTGAGCGCCCGCTCAGCAGGAGAGATGGACAAGGATAGAAGGAGAGACAGAGACCTTGGCACTGTGATCACGATCTGCACTCGTCTAAATTTTTCGCGCGCACACTCTCTCATGAGGCCAGATTCATAAAGGCGGAAGAAGATCCTCCGAAGAGTTTAGCGCTGCAAATCTGTTGCTGCGCCGTCAATTAGTGTGTGAAATTCAAAGATACATGCATCATCAGTGCTCAAAAATTCTAAAGCTTAGAATGTGTTGGGTAACTATTATTAAAATTATTAGACATATGTTAGCTTACAAATTTTAGCATATTTTCTAATTAATAATCGTTTACTAATTCTTAGTGTCAACATAAAAATTACGAGCTGTACTTTCGGCACTTTCCTTTACAGTATTGTTATTTTTTCAAGTTCAAGTAAAAGTCACTAGAACTCTCTGAATTTTTGTCATAAGTATTGTAATTTCTCATAGGAGTATTATAATTTTTCATGTGTGTATAGCGATTTGACTTGCTTTGCGCATGCTTTTCATAAGTTGCGCGTCCCCTGCCGGTATCATTTGCAAGCGGCAGCACAGCTGCTCGCTAACCTCAAAAAAAACCAACAAATATCATAATTGCGGCGTTTATGACAACAAAACTCTTCTAAATTGTTGTTTGTTTCTACTAACGAATAATTATTAATGTTTTTTTATAAATAAATGTTGGACATAAGTTATCGTTTAAGGCAACATAAATAATGTAATTCAAATAGACAAGATGTCGCGTGTGGGGCAATCGGTTATGCTTCTGTCTAACGCCGGATGTCTGGGGGTCGAATCCCGGTAAGCTAAAAATGAATTTTTCGATATAAAATTTAATGTATGTATAAAATATAAATATATGGAAATAAATTTTTAACGCTTTATTTATACATTATAAAAATTACAATACTGGGATTGGAAACATTTTGTATATATGTCTTGAAAATTTTCGACGATTACAGTCTGCGATCGCATCACAATTCCAGTATATTAATATTTCTCGTAAGTATATCGAACTATTTCTTATAACATTTCTCTCTGTTTAACAGTTAACTTTTATAAAAAAAAAATTAAACTTCAATGAACAGCGTACAAAGGAAAGTGACTACGAAAGGATTTACTAACGATTTCTAAATAAAGTTTCTACACAAATTAATCTTCACATTTTTTAGCTCTGAAAGAAGAAGATATTAATTTTTTATTTTCGACTAAGGAGATGTACATAAGCCGAATTTATATGCACACTTTTTTCGCTGCCTATACTGCTATACGATATAACCTTTTTCTTCGCCTTTTTGTAGAAAGATCCGAGAGGAAAGTTCACGAATACGAAGGAGGCATTTCGACTTTCGATTTCGTCTCTGATATAATTTATCTGTTAAACGCGCAATGGAAAGAAAAGTTTGGCGATAGATATTACACACACCTTGTGGATGTATTTGAATATGCGATATATGTACACGTATTGCTTTCTCGAGGTGAAAGCCTTGTGACGATGAAAAAATAATTGTTTCTTTAAAAAAAAAAAAAAAAACTAACAATAATGAAATGTAAGTTTCAGGTTATACTTGTTTTTTTTTTAAAAGTCCAATATAAGATATAAGATGATTTCTTTTTATCTCTATGCGCTCATCGGAATTTTATTTACGATCATTAAGTTTGATGGGCAAGTTTTTGTTATACTTGAGTTATGGATGTGAATAAATTATAGTTCCTTACACTGATATTTACTGAATAGAAGATTTAACGATAACTTAAAGAGGTATAAATATTAGATTAGTTTTAGTATACTGATTTAATAAGTATTGGGTATGTTAAACTAATATTTATATATAATATAAATATTGCTACAATAACATTCTAGACATCTTGAATAAATAATACAATATTTATGGTAGAAAAAAATAAAAATTTGTAAAGTAACCCAATTTTGACTAGAAACGTGTAGAAATAATTACCCTATAAATCAAGCATAATATAGCTGGCTACTATTAATAAACTCTAAAAAGTGAAAACATTAACACTTTCTGTTGTGTAGAACCACAATTTTTACTGATAATTTATATTGAAAATTACACGGCTCATTAGTAAAAGTTAATTTAATCTCATAAATACACGTATGCCTTTACGAATACCAGTCAAGTTAAAGAAATATTGCAATTGTTGTAAGATGATATTGCAGACATTAATTACATTATCTCAATTTACTCCTATCATAAATTCACATGTATTTTTTTAAACACTTTCGATTTACTTACTACTCAATTTGATAAAACACAAGCAAAAATTGATTTAGAATATGTAAAGTAAATATTAATATCACTTTGTTAGGTATATGACTATATGTAAACTATATTCACATTATACACCTACTTTCTAATTTCGTTCGAGTAGCTTTGAATGAAAATTAACGCAAATTAATTCGAAAATAACTCATAAAATGATTAGATATGAATCAAATGGGCTAGAAAATTTGAGTAATATTTAACTAGGTTCGGATTTACCGATTAATCATGTAAATAGACACATCACATCAGCTTTTGTAAAATACAAACAGATAACAAATCAGTGGTATACTTAAAAGCTTAATTTATTTAATGTTTTTACAAAATTGTAATAAGGAAGAATCAGGGAACTTGGAAAAATAGATAATTTAATATCTGGAAGGAAAATAAAATGAATAAAAATAAATTATTGTGTTTTGAAGTGCTCCATTCAGAAATTTTTGCAGAATATTCTAAAGATTTCATCAATAAATGTTGTAGCGGTTGTGATCGATTGTTTTGAAAATCCTTTTTTGTAAAGTGGATGGAAGGAGGCTATCAACCTTGACGAACAATTAAAATTGCAAAATAAATATTTTATATTCGCAGATCCTTTTTTGTGTTAATTAATGTAAATAAGTATAAGAGCCCAATAGGTGTCGTAAGTTAGGAAAAAGAACTTATAAGGAAGGTACGTCAACTCGAACTCATCTGTACCTTCCTTGTTGAGTAAATTAAATTGATAAACCAAATAAAAATCGTTAATTAATTTTGAAGCATTCTTAAAAATTTAAGACATTTGATTTTTTACATTTACCATATTTTAATTTATATAAGTAATATGAAAACAAACGGGTACCCCGTAAATCGTATGGCATATTTAGCACATAAATTATATACTTTATTCATTGAGACAAATTTTACTTGACTCAATTAAATTTCATATTTTTATACAGTGAGTTATCAAACGGTGGTTTGTCGACATGCTTCAATAGCCAAGCATTATCTCCTCTCTCTTCGACTATTTTTTTGAAAGTGTACTGCTTGGCCATAATTTATTTATCATGCATATGATTGAAATCGAAAATATTTTCTCAATCATCACGTTTCATCTATAAAAAATAAATGATTATTTGCAGACCCTAAATAAAAGGATACTTTTTTGTATAAGGCTATATATATATATATAACTTGTATTCTTTATTGAAGTCTACCAAGCGCTTTTACAAAAAATTCTCTAAAAGCGATTTTTTTTTATATATAAGCTGGAATACATGATAAGCTTGTGGATCGAGTTCAGGTGCGCGCGATAGAAATACTGCAGGAAAAAAGATAACGGGTGTCTAGACACCTTGACCTTCACCCCGAAATTCCCTGGTCCTGCGACTCCGATATTCTTCGGCCGCCCCTCGTATGTCGGTGAAGCAGCAAAGCGAGCTGCTGCGAGTCCCCTGGAATTATCCGCTAAAGTCACAGGTGCTCGTCACGGCCGTTGATTTCGCTGCGCGTGGACAAGTCCATAGCTCTCTTCACTCTCGCTTTCTCGCCGCGGCGATTGCTTTCTTCCAGAAAATGTTGTAGCCGCGACTGCAACACACGCAGACACTGCACGCGTGAATGTGTCGAGTGCCCAAGTGCAGCTAAAATCCGGTCGGGGGCTATGCGACCGCTTCGGGCGATCCGAGGACGATCGCGTAACGCCATTCTCGAATCGCCTCGTGCAGAGGGATCGAACGATACGCGCGCTCGAGACGCGTGCACGGCCGGTTGCCTATGTTGATTTTACAATCGTTCGCGCGGATAGCTGCGCGCGCGCGCCTGCGGCTTCTCCTCATTTTCATTAGCGAAAGTGAATGATACGTGACGGGAGTTTCTAATCGTGGTGTTCGCGCGCGCGCGCACGAGCTAAGTCGCAATTACTTATATATATTCCTGGCCGACGGCGCGCAGCTGCTGTTGCTGCTGCTGTGAGCCGCCTACGCCTAACGTAAGAGCTACCGTGGATGCACGCTCGCGAAGCTATGCGTCGCGGAATGCAGGCTCTCGCGATGACGGCTGCCCTCAAGTCAATATTGGCGTGCTTTAAACGAAGAAGAAGAGTTTAAGTGTTCCATATAATTGTATCAAATAATCATGTTTTAAGTTTATTATATATACCTTAGAATTTATACAATTTGTTTTAATTCAATTGTGACGTTTTTCTTTACATAAATTAATGAGGTATTTAAAATTACTTAAATTAGTTAAAATTCTTCGACGCATAGAAAATTGTTAAGAGTTATACTGCATATGTACCTATACTCTTTGCAGATAAAATAGAAGTTTACATCGTATAAACAAAAAGTATCTGTAAGGATATTATTTATTTACAACTACCATCAGTGAGTGAAAATTATTGAAAGTATAAAACTAATTGTATACGAGCAGCTGCAAAAACGTAAAGAAAATAAATATACCTACCTATGCATGAGCTCGCCGTAAGTTATGTAAAGGAATCTTGCGGAGAGTGTTTTATAAATTTGGATAAAAGAATGATGGAAATATTATGATTAACGGATTATGATAAATAAATTATGATTAACAGATTTTACTTATTTACATGCATTAAAATACTTCACTTTCCGTATTAAAAACTTACGTTTATAGAGTGCTATTCAACATACATAATGATGTACCATTTTAAATGTAAGATAAACTGTATGCGTAGTTTTGAACTTACATCTGTCCGAACAAATTTCAAAATTTTGTAAACGTTGGTGGAAAGAATTTATTGATCTTGATGGGACATAATTGCAAAACTTTTTTTTCGTTGTTATTTTACAAAATATTTTGTAAAATTGATGAATTTATTGCTCTTTTAAATATTTTAATTTTTAAATAGGTGTATTTCATGACGATCGATTTAACCACCTCACCCTAAAAAAACTCGTGTTTTGAGATTTTCATAGATTGCACTGATGTAAAAATCTATAGATTGGTAACTTAAGATTATCGAATCTTCAAACATAGATATCTCGGCTTTAAAAAATTCTATAGAGTCCACTAAAAAATGAAATTAAAGCTTGAAAAGCAACCTTTCGTACATTATTCGTACATTGCTTAATTCGAAATTACTGAGTTTAGTACGATTTCCAACACTTAAAGTGTAATATCTCGACTTCTAATGAATGAGATTGAAATATTCCAACTAGGTTCTAAAGGGTAAATATTTATGTCACATTCTATCAGTATTACAACCATTGGGTAAACTATTTCGGACTTGAAATATCAAGTACTTAAAAATAAATCCCGCCTTAAAAAAAAATCACGCTCTTTTTTCGAAAAATAAGCTATAATTTTTTCACATCCACTTCCAGACAAATTTAAGCGACTGCGTTTGAAATGTGAGACTTTTGGGCTATGGGAAACGCTACATATGGAATTTTTTCGAGGATATTTACATCAAAAGTTACAGTGTCAAAAGATGAAATGAGAAATGGCTATTCGGGGCGAAATGGGTTAAGGGGATGTCATATGGGAAAAAATTCCTACTTTACCGACAGCCTGAATCTAAGCAGTAAGGTATATCATATACATATAATAGAAAATATAAACACTTCTACCAAAAAAAAAAAAAAAACGGAGAAGAGTGCTGTTCCTAAGGGTTCAAGGAATATTTTCAGCTAGATATAATTGATATAAGTGGTGAAATAAAGCTTTTGGCTGTCGCTAAAGTAGTATTTTGTTCCATATAGCAGCCCCTTAAAGTCATCAAAATAATAATTTTGTCCACAATTGTGTGCCCTTCCATCTGTCACTGAACATGTTCGTGCACCTCCGATCTGTGTGGCTGTCCGTAAGTGTGAGGCCCTCACCCCTCGGTAAGCCCCATATGTGTGTGCTCCTATAAACATCTTTATGAGCCGAGAGGTTATGGAAAAACTTAAATAATTCGCCACAAAGCTCGTCTAATAAAATTTTTAAATTCTTATAATAAATTAAACACTCAATGATTACATTTACAAGACAAAAATTTGCGGGCGACACAAATATATACATAAAATATAGTGCGTAATTTAAATTGAATGAGAAAGGTTAGGCTTATACCATCAAGAAAGGAGACTAGGACCATGAGCATAAACGGACTATGAGCACTACAGCCAATCAGCGTGCGAGAGGGAACTTGCGGGTTAGGCGCTTCTTTGCGTCATCTATTTGTTTTACTAGTCTATGGCTATAATACGAAAGGCTCTTAATAAATTATTTGTGCTCTTTAAAAAAGATTTATTTTTTTCATTCTTTATACAGGATATAATTATGCGACTTAATATTATTTATCGTTTTACAGTATTATATTATAATTACGGGATATGTACGGTTTCTATTCGGTATTGAATGCGGTCGCACTCGATGACTAGGAGTACAGGACTGCCAATGACGATGTCCAGGTAGTGCGCTTCGTACCTTTTTGTGTCTAGGTGTGGAATTC
>UELV01088607.1:0-10469 GCA_900490015.1 Megastigmus stigmatizans | reverse complement strand
TATTTATATTTATTTATATATAATATATTTCTTCGTATTGTTAAACATACATGAAACCCTGATAGATTGGGATTAGCTGTGTTTTTTTCTCATTTTTCATACCATCTTCATCTCTTATTATAACGCAAACTCACTTTCACACACATTCTCCCGCGCACACGTGCTCGCACGCAAAAATTTTCTTTTTCTTTGTCGAAAAGAAGTTCATCTCTCGTGTACAATCTGAGCACTTCGTTATACAAACGCAGCTTACACATATTTTTCTTGATGACAGAACAGGAAGTCGATCTCCGAGTGTTCGAGACACACACCTTCCATTTTGTTGTAAACCGCGCTCAATCGTATAATGGTTACGGTACACAGTGGGAACCATTCAAAAAATTCAAACCCCTTTCACGACATTATATATTTATCACAAACAAAATACTCTTCGAAATTCCTTGGAAAATATCGTACTTTGCGACGTGTCACTTAAATATTTGTTTATTTTTATTTTTATCTGCCATTATTTTTTTTTTTTTTTCATCTTTTATCGTTCGATTTCGCTAATTCAGTCTAACGAGTCCGACGCGTCTGTCACTCGACAATCGAAGGCGAACGAATTTCTACGATGCGTCCATGTTTATATCTCGTCGGAGGGATGAGAAAAACTGAAAGCGATGACGAAGAAAAAGTATAAGAGAAATCATTCGATCGATCGAATTTATTGCTATAGTGACACACACGACGACAATAACAGAGTTGACGATCGCCATTCGTTCGCCTCCCGAGTGCTCTTGAAAATATGGACGCATCCGTGTATGTATGAGTGTATGTGCGTGTACATATTTTTTTTATTTCTTCGAAAAACGCTTTAAGTGCGCGCATTCGAGATCATCGAGACTGTGAATTAGGGAATGACGACGATTAACCTCGAATGCAACGCACCTTTTAAACTTACTTTGTGGTTTTTTTTTTGTTTAAATGCCTTTGGGCGCTTCTTAAGAAAACGTAAATGTGAAGAAAAACGGTCAGACTTGGTGTGCCTGCTGTTTTTTTTCTTTATGAGTGGAGCACATAATTTACAGTCAACTAAATAAAAATGAAATCATCGCATGTGTAGTAATTGTATGGATGCACTTTCGCTTCGGTAATACCTGTAAAAACAACCTTTTATACGTACGTTGCACGCGCAATGCTCACAATTGTCTATTATTTTCTTCATTCTTTAGAAACAATATTCAGATTTTCATTTAATTGATATTATTTTTTTTTTTGAAGGAGAAATCGTCAATTCCTTCATAATTCTTTTGGATAAATCCTTGAAATCACTGCACGTGCAACAACGTCTCTGCTTCATTACCGAATCAAAGCATTAATTCATCCATTGTTCTCACAAATAATGCATACAACGAGATGTTTCTCGGATTAGTTATTATTATTATTAATACAACTCACACGATCTCCTCAGTGCGCCGCGAAAGATGACAAAGCTCGGTTATTATTTTAATGTTCTCGATCTTATTATCCGCGTGCATTGAATGTATGGATGTCGGCTAGTCGATCTCGTGTGCAATGCGATGAATGGTTAACTTTTCGTATTTCTTTTATTTTTTTTCATCGGAATACAATGCGATTATTTGGGAGTGTTGTAAAAAAATAATTTTTTTTCTTTATTTCTCTCCTTCGATGCATGTTTCGCGCGGATGTATTGTGCGTGCAATGCTTCGTGTGATTATTTTATTATGCGCGTGATTTTTTTTTTATTTATAGCTTAGTTTTTTGTCTTGCTCATCGACGGTAGAAATATGCGGAATGAGAGGAAAATCTATGCCCACAAGTGTTTGAGAAAATTCGTTTTCGAACAGTTTTCCTGTTCAGTAGGTAAGGTAAAGTACCCAATAGTTGGACAACAGTAAAACACTACTAATACATATGAATATGAAAAAGAAATCAGAAATTTTTGAGTCCTTAATTTACTAGAATACAAAAACAAAATTCGATACATCAATAATAAGATTTGAAATTTTCTAAAAATGTCGCTTATTAATTCTCGAAATATTTGGTTTATTTATTATCGTATTCAAAATCTGTCCAGGTATCGGGTACTTCACCTTATATAAAATTTGTGTTAGACCTAAGTTATTAATACTTCTCTCCACTTTGGGCACGATCTTCTTTCTTTTCTTTGTGTTCAATGGTGAAACGACGCACTTTTGAGGAGATCGATCGAGCTTTGTTATATATATGATGTCGATTGCATAATTTACTTTATTTTTTTTTTTGTTAAACCTTTTGATACGCGAGCTCTAAAAACTACGCGTGGCCTATATATCACTATATAGAAAATGACATTTGAGATCCCCACCCGACTTTTGCTCATCTACTTATATATTATATATATATATGTATGTATATATATTTATATATCAATCTCATATTTTATAATTATTAAATTTTTCTTTTAAGTGGTGGACTGTGTCTACTTTTTTCTTTTTTCATCTGTCTTTTTTTATATTCAAAAAAATTTCGACACAGCAAAAGTGGGCTAAAGACCTGCGGATGTTCGACATTATTATATAGATTATTTATAACGATGTCGTCAGTCGATCGACTAAGTCGAGGCTTCTCTTAATTTTTTTTTTAATATTATTAACCTGGTAGCGAGATTTCACGTTAATTTCTTATCCCATTATTTTAAACTTTTCAATGTTACCTGCACTGTGACTCTTAAGTAGATAGAGTGTCATCTATAGATTAAACTTTTTTTTCCCTTTTGGATAATGAACATTTAAGATAGGAATATTTATCTTTAAGAAGAAGAAGCGTGTTTTTTGGCACCGCGTTCGTAAGTGTGTTTGAATAATTAACTTGCTTTTATTTACCTTTCCTATCTGAATTCACTGACAATTCGCCTCATTCCGCTTTATTTTATCCCTTCTCTCTCTTTTTAACGGCTTTTTAAACTCGTATAAGTTATTCGATATTTACTTAGCTTTAAAATCGTAGTGAAAAATAAATATCTTATATTTTTTTTATTACTTTAAAAACTGTGTTTCATCCTTTTTTATTAATTAAAAAATCTTTCGTATCGTTTATTTTACTTTTTTATTTTCTTTTTCCGTTTACTTCGAAAATCGAATACATAGTCAGATGAGAATACGCGAAGTTGAGCACCACTACCTTACTTTTATACCACCCCTCTCCGTCTGTCTCTCGGCTGAAAATCCTCTCACCCCAAAACTACTTTGCCCACACCTCTCGTCAATCAAAATGAATTTATTTTCCTTTTTTTTGCTCGATAAAAAGCAAACTCGAAACGCTTTTATATATTGTAATCTTAATTCATCCACCTCTCCGAAATGGTTATAATCCTATATCGTTTTTCTAAAATTTCTGCGTGTTTCTCGGCTAGTCCAAAAATTCGAATAATTCCTAATTCACGTTTCAACCTACGTGTTTGTTGTTTCTCTCTAATTTTTTACTTTTACTTTATTTTTTTTAAATATTTTTCGTTAAAGTTACCCTTAATAGGTAGGTATAATCCTAATGCGCTAAAAGGAGAATGCTTACAAGTCTAGGCGAGATGTTGAATGATGAAAAAACGCGAATCCCAACCAATACCAAGGGTTTACTTTTTATTTTTTATGTTTTTTTTTTTGACGACACACGACACACTTAAAGTCATGGTAATTGATGAGAATGGAGGAAATTTCAATGACGATGATGTTTCAATGGTTAAGTTATGGATCAACCAGAATGAGATGACTTGCGTTACACGCGAATGAATGAAAATGAGGCGATTGTTTTAAGTCGCTTTTCCGACCCGGCAAATCGTTTTCAATCGTTCCTTTTGTTCGCCCCACTAAATGAATCGTTACAGAGGATTGGCTTTAACTACAATTACGCAAACATCCTTTTCTTTAATTGCTCGCATGCAACTGAAATTATTATTAAAATTTTCCATTTTAACATCTAAATCAAAAATACAACATCAAAGGACATTTTTTTGCGAAAAAAGGCTGTCTTTCAACTAACTGTTCAACAACGGCTTTGAGTCAAAACTGGTAAAAACACGCACACAAAACAGTTCATTATGCGCTTTCTCAAAGAAAACGCTTCTTGAAAACAGCCAGAACCAGGTGGAATTAATTAAAAGTCGAGCAAAATCGTCTGAAACGAATCATTTCGCGCAAATTTCTCGAGGGTTCGACAAAGAGCGCGAACAAACGAGGCAGAGAGCAAAATGAAGAGGGTGAGAGAGAGAGAGAACCCCTGCAGAGGAAAGAGGCAGGAAATAAAAAAGGCGAGAAAAGAGAGGAAAGTGACGGAAGGAGGAAAGGCCGACGCGACGAGACGCAATTTGCGATCGAGCGCGTTAGAATGAATTTAATGAGGCCGCGGTTGAGCCGCGCCGAGCTGCAAATTTTCATCGAACGCGGACTTTCAATTGCGCGTTCCGCCATCTTCTTTCCGCGTAATTCTCTCTCTCTCTCTCTCGCTCTCCTTCTCCTCCAGCCTCTCTGAAAAAAACTTTCTCCGCTTTTCCTGCCTTTTTGCAATTATAAAATCACGGGTTCGTACACCTTTGGCATACTTTTATTTTTAAATTTGCACGCTTTGCTAGCCCTTTTTTTTATTTTTCATTTTGCTAATTTGCGACTTTTAACCTTCCGGTCTTTTCTTTTTAATCGCTGTTTAGCGAAAAGTCCAAGCAAGAAGCCGATGATTGGAAGCTCGCGCACGACCGAGTTAAATTTTAGCAGTTCAATACTTATTACGGACGAATCCTCGTTATCGTTATATCCGGTGCGTTTTCTTAATTTTTTTTTCTTATCGGAAAAAAAACTCGGTCGATCGAATTAATTTTAATACGCCCAGTCACACGTTCACCATCGTCGATTTCATCGATCATTGCCATTTCTCATTAATACTCGTTATAATTCTGTTCACAAAGCGACACGGGGGAAAAGTGTGCGCGAGGCGCGTGTTTAAATTCCCGCATAATCAAATATCATCCAAAACTAGATTTATTTTCTCTGTTTAATCTCTTATTTTTTTGCATTTTCTTCGTGCGCGGCGCGCACACACACACACAGACACACGCCAGCTGCTTTTTCTCTCCGTCTACAATTTTCCTTAAATCTGCACCTCACATGCTTTATACTCTCTCGCTGCACTCTCTCTCACAGGGATTTTTTTGAAGTTAACACAAGGTTTTGCTCTCGCAGTTCTACACATAGTTTGCTTCGACTTCATTTTCTTACATAAATATTCATTATATATTATAATAGAATATCTGATCACGACTCTATAATGCTGCCTCTCCTCGTTATAATATGCATCTCTTCCCTTTGTCCCCTTTTATATGCACGTTGAGCCTCTCGCAACATCCCTTAAATAGACACTGACACCTTTTTTTTATCCCCTTAATTCATAGTATATTTAAATCTGCTCGTTAATTATGCCGTACTCTATCTCTGATTAAGTTTATAGCTTTTTTTCAATCTGTATCTCTCCCCGCTCGGTTTTAGTTAAATAGACACTGCGTCTTTTTTCTTCCCTTTAATTAATTATCTATTATTCATACTGCTTTTTCTTCTTTCCTTCGTCTCATTTATTCGTCTGGGTTATACATATATATATATATAGCACTCGCCGCTCGCAGCTCTTTCCTCGAAACCTCTATTAACGATTTGCGCATGGCTTAGCTTACACTGAATTTCATTTTCAAATAGATTATACATGGATCTGACAAATATTCGTGGCGTACTCGTATTTCTGGTTTCTCCATCTGTCTGCCTGTCTCTCTCTCTCTCTCTCTCTCTCTCTCTGTGTATATGGGTATGTGTGTATGTGTACTGTTCGTATGCTAATACGCGCTGTATACGACGGTAGAAGTACGGAGACTTTCCTATATCGGTATTGCATCGGTGCCTCTTTTCATCCCGCTTGAAATCTCGACATTCTGGAACTCGAATTCTCCTCCTCGCGGTACCGTAACGGTATACGCACGATAATAAGTTTCAGATTGAAAATTCGCACAAAAGACTTAATTCCGTATCGAGCCACAAAAGCAAAGTAGAAACGCGAAGGAAAGTCACAACCAAGCCCATATGCATATATACTATTAGACGCAGGAATGTCCCTGTCATCGTACGTTCGTCTCACGGGTTCTCTCTCACGTTTCGTATTTTCCTCGTCCACTTCATTATAAGCCGAACGCGAGCGCGCGCGAACCTACATCAGACGCTCGTTAATGATTAATCGCAAGTATATTGCGCGTAACCTAAGCTGACGCACCCGATGATTGATCGAATTTGGGGCTGCCACGCGTGTGCGTGTGTGTATATAGACACGATATTTGTTCGAGCAGCTCGTGGTATATCAGCTCGAGATCCCGCGTATTTTCTTTTGACTCTAGTGTTTCCGTATAGGGCGAGATAATTTAACACGCATATATGCGCGTAGATTTGTGCGTTTTGTGCAGGATGGCTATATGCAAATCGTGTATATATTCGCATTTTATGTCTGTGCGGTTGCTTTCGTCATTTGTTTTATCTTGTGTACCGTCCCTTTCCGTGTGACTCTGTGTACGTGTATGTGTGTATAGTGTGAATATGTTGGTATAAATGAATGTCGAGGGTTGAAGTATGATGGCCGATGGGGTGAAGGCGAACGTGAGAGGGGACGAAGGTGGAGGATGAAAAGGTGGTGTTTCTCGAAAGGCCGGAAGTTGTGCGACGATAGCGACTGGTGTAGTTATACGGCGACGATGAGCGCGGCGCGCGACGCGGAAATCGAATGAGGCTGAAATGCATGTGCCCGGAAAGTGGTCGTGGGCCGAAAACAGACCAACTCGACCTCCTCTCTCTCTCTCTCTCTCTCTCTGTATCTGTCTCCCTCTCTTCGATGTTACCGCCAGAGAGAGATGGAGAGAGAGAGAGAGAGAAATCGATGCGAAACATCGTCATCCCGTTGCTTTTTCCTTTTCCATTCTCGCCGAGTTCGCAGAAAAATTTTCCTTTTCTTTCGCCCCGTGAAATTTTACGCCATATCTCGCGATATATGCGCATCTGTTCGCGACAGTTACGAGCTCCGCACTTTTCCCGGTGCAGATATAAATCCTTTGCATATGTGTGCTTTTTCGTTCGCCTGTCGCAGATATATTGTGTTTGCCTCGTACAGCCTCTCTCGGTTAATTCCCTCGGCGAGTGTCGCGAGGCTCGTTATGAGACAGCTGGGCAAACAAAAATAAAGTGCGGTCCTCGTCGACTCATCCAGAAACGTCTCCCGCGCGACACCTTATAATCCTTCATTTCATTAAGCCCCAAACTTAAGAAACTGAAGTTATAGCGCGATAATACAAACCGATTAGATGTACAATTACTGCATTTGAAAGTAGACTCGATGAAGAGATAGAGAGAGGAAGCTTTGTCGCCGTCGTCATATATCAATGCCGTTCCCCGCGTATACCTCTCTTTTTTTTTCTCACCCATTCGTCTTCGTTTTATTTTCATTAATTTTTTTTTCTTATTTATTCATTGTCGATTTTTTTTTTAATTATTTTATTCGATCGTACGTACTTTCCCTTCTTCCCTTCAGTAAAAGAGACGAGATCAGTCTTCGTAAATCACAGAAAGCTTTGATATGGCCTCACAATAGTCATCTCAGCGTCATTTTTATTTTTTGCCTTTTTTTTTAATTCAAACAACAACATTTATCAACAACGCGATCGAACCGCATATCTCGGATTTCGAATATTATTTTCGCGAACAAAGCTTCCCCCGAGATTTATCTTTAAGAAAGACACACAAATCTTATTCTGCGTTCGTGCATTACGAAAGATCTGTTATTGCTTTGGTTTTTGTGTTTAGACATGAGTATTAATTATTCTTTTCAATTTGTGTAGCTGTTTCACTTTGTTGTACAGCTTCGTCGGGCTGATGGAGACGTTTAAAGAAATCGACGGGCATTTCATGGAAAGAAAAGGAATATTTTCTTTCTCCTTCTTTACTTATCAAACTTCCAATTCACGCGATCTTTAGCGGGCTTCTATGCTAATATTGCGGCAAATTAAAATGTGAAAAGAGACGAAATGGATATAAAATAAAACGCAATCGTATCGCTCATTTGATTATAAGCGTGTGTAAACGAGTCTCGTAATGTTGAGCGACTCGATGGTGAAATCGTTAAAGAATATGAACGAAATCATAAATTATTAATGAAAATGAAAACGATATACAGAATAAATAAAAAACAAAGGATATAAATTTTCAAATTATTTTTATTTTATTGCTTTGTAAATAAAAAATTAATTTCATATATATATAAATATATTTTAATTTAATATATATATATACGATAAATCTAAAGCACAGCAGTATATGATACTCATATTATATAAAGTCTCATCGTAACGTGTTTGTTAACCCTTTGAAGCGACGCCGAGATTTACGAAACTATACATATAAGACAAAGAAAATACTTGGCTTGAAATCTGGTGGCTGCCACTTTTTGGTTTATCAATTTATAGAAATTTTATTAGAAAATCGACAGTAGCAAAAATTTCACTTCCAGTGTAATGTATGATTCTTTGTTTTTTTTTTTTTAGTATTTTTTCTCTCCTCCGAATCGCTGGATTCAAATTCACAGTCAGAATTGAAAGATTTCGAATTAGCCCGCGAGCTCAACGTGGCGGATTCGAATTTCAGGTAACATCGTTTGATTCGAAATACAATAATAAACAATCGTACGATTCGAGAGATATCTCATCCAATACGGCGAATCTTGGTTGGCAAAAAAAAAAGAAACGAGAATCGCGTGAATCAGCGCGTATTCCGACAAAAAACTGACGCGAGTCCTCCGCATTGGATCCGATATATTCTGAATTGCAAAACTTACATAACGCATTCGTACTCGCATGGACCCTCGAGAAAGGAAAATCCGACGAAGCATATATATATATATAGCACACTCTTCCTCGTGCGAATCGCCTCTTATTTTCCTCTGCACCATATCCGCCATTGAATCTCGCAAATCTCCTCTCGCACACATTTACATCCAGCGATCCCAAAAATCGTCCGCAGCAGTACCAAGATTTCAAGATCCACGCAGATGCCCGCGATAAATGATATATATATATATGATGCGTATAATAAGAGAAGAGGGAATTATTACGCTCCAAAGGGTCAACGCTCATTATAACATAAATACAAAAGCACTATAGAGCCTCATCGAAAAATTGGCCAGTCAATATGGAAACAAGGAGATGCCAGAGCTGTATATAAATATATTTTTCGGTCCATGATGAATTCGATAATCGCGTGCGCGCTGAACGAGTCGGAGATATATATCTATATATATCTGTAATAATACGAAGAATCTGGGGGTGAATGGGATGAAAAAAGTATAAGTGCTCGACGGGATCTCGCCGTCTTTCTCTCGCTCGCGCACGTCTTGAATAATAATCAAAGATAAAGGCGTAGGTGGTGGAAGGTAAGGAACGAATGGAATTTCATATGAGGCCAGACACGTGAGGTGTCCAGAAAAATGTATACCGTGTAATTTTTGGACGAGGATGCTTACATATATATATATAAATTACGGGAGAGCGAGAGAAAGAGCAAAGATCACAGATCGAGGGGATATATATACGAGTCAAAGTAGAAGAACGGAAAAAGAATTGGGATTCGTGAATTACAATGACACCAACGTTACACGCAAATATACTTATTGATTACTTACTATCGGTACCTATTTTCTTACGTTTTTTTCTTATTTTTTTTTTTCTTCTCTTTCCTTCCATTCGCCACAAATATGGTACACGCCACATTATGCGCGCACTCGTTTGTGTGTGTGGTTTGTGTTAATACAGAGAGATATTAATTATATTTCATATAAAGTCGTATATATGTCCAATATAATTAATATGTTGACAATATATTAACGTATAACATCGTTTTACAATAATGATCATTTTTTACCTTTTTTATTTTTATTTTTATTTACCATTGTTTTTTTTTCTTCTTTATTTTTTAATATATAATATTTATTTTAACGTCAGACTTAGAGGTTGATGCGATGCGATAGTATCGAATACGGGGTTTCTTTCTTCGAAGGATCGGAAGGGGGGCACGATAATCACTCGCGTTTATATATATAATATAATATATATGTATATTTATTAAATTTTATTCATTCTTCTATATGAACTTCTATGTGTCGCTCGTGTTTCCCTCTTTCTTTCTTGGTATTTTATCATTTTCTTTTTACCTCCTCTCAATTTTGTTTTTTTTTTTCGGTGATTCGGTTCGATGATGACAGTCATCTCACAAAAGCGTCTCGACGCACTTTAATGTCATATGTTGTACATATCTATGTGTGTACGTGTACATATATACACATAATATATACGTTGTATATCACTCGGGACTACAGCGGGAACACTGTGCAAGAATATACAAAAATCGAGATTCATTTTTTTTTTT